>JAMKCH010001826.1:0-43891 GCA_023653785.1 Ophioderma brevispina
CACATTACAATACCATCATACGGCACGTACATGTGTTGTATTTTTTTTTAAATCAGTGACAAGAGTTACAATTATAATTACTAATTTCTTGTATTCTTGTAAATACAAACAAATCGGCCTGTAAAATTAGACTATGAATCACGAAATATCCACATTTGAAGGTTGATTTCATGCCTCATTTTTCTGTTTATGGTTCACTAGATATGCACGAGAAAAGGTTATTACCATAATTTCAGTTGATTCCGATGGTGCGTTTTGATGTTATGAGCAAATGTTTGCATTACGGTACGTACCCCATAGGCAGATAGGCCACTGTTGCAAATACAAAACTATTAGTCTTTTGGCTTGGGCTTTTGGCCTGTTATCCAAGATCAATTTGTTTTGTCTATGTAAGCGGCCATAGTAAGCGGCTATGTAAGCGGTCTATTATCCTAGACGTTAAAATTTGCGTGTTGACTGGTTTTACCAGCTTGGCGTGGTGTAGCTTATTATTTTGCTGAGTTTCCCATTGGTAAGGATCAGATCAAACATACTATACTTAGCTCAACTGTTCAGATGATATAAAAACGTCAACTTTTTGTAGGTTAGTAGGGGCGGCTGTGGATCACAAAATTCAAAATGCCCCTTTAACACCACACAAAAGCAATAAAAATAGCCATAGGTATATACCAGCAGGTAGCAATAAACCTTTTCAAATTAACATCAATAACGTTCGGAGCAAAATACAATGTACGCAAATGTTCTCATACACTCGCGTACATTCACAAGCGCTTGCAGTGATGCGCATTATGCAAAGGCAAAATAAGCATAAGTGTTGCGCCCAACAGTTGTGTGTGATGACCCATTAGGGCACTTATCGGCGTAGCTTCGGCATCATCATGTTTGGTAAACTTGGATTGGAAAAACGTCTATTCCCGGCATTGTGAGTCACTTTTTGTGACATTCAGTCTGCAGTGTTACTGCTTCAGTAACACTTCGTTGATTTTCTCACCGGATACAATCGCGATCGTAGTATAAACTCTGTGCGAGACAGAAAGTCAGCCCTATACCCCATACAACAGCATGTAAATTTTTTTTTTATTTTTGGCCTTAGGGTTAGGGTATTTGTTTGTGTAAGGCCATAAATAAAAACAATTGTTTCCTGTACAATTTTAAAGGTGGTACATATGGAACTCTTTCCGAAATCTGTAATTTTGTATTTTCTGGCCGTAAACAGACAGATTTGTTTAATCAGTCATTTTTGTTAATCAGTCCGTAAACAGAAATTACACCACAGAGGCCTACGTAAACAGACAGAAATTACAGCACAGTGGCTTATGGGGCACTGTGATACAAACAATTTGCTCATAACATTAAAAACCCAGTCATAATGAACTGACCTTTTTTGATGATATCTACTGATTAAACCATAAGCAAAAATTAAGGTGCTAGGATCATGAAATGCACTTATGTAATAAACTATAGTCATGCATAGCATGATTTTAAAACTGTCCTCTTTTGTTAAAAATCCCACCTTTTTAACCCCTAAACAATGTATATTAGTATTTACAACATAAAAAGCATAGGGATACCACTAAAAACTGTCTCAAAGGTTGACTCAGGGATTCCCTGAGGATGGTGCCCTCAATTTTTTAATAATGTTTTTGTACATAATGCTTATAACACTAACAATAGCAAAATTTGCAATGCTTGATATTTGGCTACCTGATCATAATTTTATTGGGTACTTGAGAATATGACACACCCTCTGCCATATGGGCATGGGCTACATGGGCAAGACATCACATGTTTAACTATTCTACAATCTTGTTCATAAGCTCCTTGGAACACTTGCTAATATTGGCAGCTATATGCAAGGGATATAGGCTTGAAGCGCATTGTCACTATAACTTTCTTCCCCTCCCCATCCCCTCTCAAGTCAGTGTTGAAACTAATATGCATCGAGATTGACAAAGTGTATCGTGCTTACTCAACATGAATTGAGGGGGTGGGAACGAAATCTGCACAGTGTTCCATAAGTATACAAATTGTCTACTTATTAAACATGTGTATGGGAAAATTCTTACATTCACTATGAGCTAGTAAAATCTCAATTCCCTTGGCACAGTTCAGTAGCTTTCATTCACCAATGTATTTAGAAAATACACCCCCTGGTTTTTGGGTATGATATATGATACCCAGATCACACAAGGTCAGTTCATGTCAATGTACGTGTACAAGTACAACCCACTGAACTGTGTCCTTGGTGGATGAGCATATTGTAAGTCAAAGTGATTATTGCACAATCTGCATTTAGTTGGAATGTAAATGACTGATTAAAAAAAATTGAAAATTTCAAATAATAGCCATTGGCAAATACATAATTCTGACAATAAATAAACTGGTAATTTTGCCAAATGTGCACCATCAAGGCAAAGCTTAAAGCAATAAAGGCACATTTTTTGAAGAACGCCCCCAATTTTCAAAAGTTGATATTTTAGCATGGTTGCATTGGTGATTGTCTGGGGGACTATACCTGTGGGCGAGAATGCTAAGAAATACGTATTTATCATAAAATAAGTGATTTTGTAATTAGAAGATTGGACTTAACGGCAGAGCTGGAAATGCTACGTTTATGTTCGTCCATGATGAAATAGTGCCATCTCGAGAAGATAACCTCTAACTTGACTTGCCTGAACCAATAAAACAACTAATGGATGAGCGTACATGGCGCTATTTCCCGGCTATTTCACATTGGAAGGCCGTTTCCAGCAGCCTTTGAATTATTATCGGGATCCCCGATAATAATTATTCTAATTACAAAATTCCTTCGTTTGTGACACACAGACATTTTCGAGCTTAACCATTCACAGGTATAGTTTACTAGCCAGTTGCCAATGCGACCGTGTAGAAATCTCAATTTGGTTGAAAAATTGGGGGCGCTCTTCAAAAAAATATGCTAATATTGCTTTAACTAAATCCTCACACAGCATTATTGCTGTGAATGTGAGGCAGGGGCGGCTCCAGGGTAAAATCATAGGAGGGGCGAAACATCATACGGGGCGAAACATTACATGGTTAACTCATATAGGTTAAAAAAACATAACTTTTGCACAATTTTAAAACCCCTGTTTTTTCCTGCATTTTGAAATTCTCAGGGAGGGGGGAGGGGCAGCTGCCCCCTTGCCACCCCCTGGCACTGCCCCTGATTTTGAGGTGAATCCGGCCACCCGTTAGCAGGGACAAACCCGGATTTAAAGGCACTATCAGTGATTTGCTAAATCAGAAAATTGAAAAAAAAATCATCAACAATCACATTTGTGCATGTCTGTACAAGGTGTAGTTATCCTAACATACCCTACAAGTGCTAAGACTGATAAGGACATAAATCGGGTAATTCATCCATTCCAGTCCGTACGGACACTTACTACAACACGTAAGTGAATGGAGATTCATATCTTTGAAAACTTCTGTTTGCTTCCTTTTCTGTAAATTTCTCAGTTGCAAAAAAGAACTTTTGCGAATTCTACAGACTCATCCTTCACTTTTAAGCTATTTCAGCAAATTTCAAATATTTTGACCCTTTTGGGTGAATCACTGATAGTGTCTAACTTTGGTTTTACTACTACTACTACATTTGGGTACAGATTTCATTCATATCCCAAGTGTGCAAATCACAGTTGTTTGAAAGTCTCATTTATTATGACAAATAAGAATAAAACAAAAAATATCAACGGCGACACACTTTTGACAACATATTTGGAGTATTTATGCTACTAACTACATCCTGTGTAAATTTGATGAAATTTCATTGCGGGCAAATATGATTTTTCATAAAAATCTAGTTTTACACGTCTTTCTATGGGAAATGGTCTTTCAATGGTCATCCTCTACTTTGAACCTAAAGCAGTTTGTTGACAGCCCATCTAGCAAGCCCAAAGGCTGTGACCTTGATAGGAAAGCATGGGTCAACCTCAACAGACTCAGAACTGTCGTACAAAGAACTTCCTTCACAAGATCGGAGTAGAACCTTCACCAAACTGCGATTGTGGAGAGCCACAAACCATTAGCCACATCATAGATGACTGTGAGGTCTACAAGTCCCCAAGAGGAATTCCAGGCCTGATCAACCTGGATGATGAAACTATCAGCTGGTTAAAGACGGATCTTCCACTGTGATTTTGGACTTGCACGAACGAACGAACGTATGGGAAATAGGCATATAGAGGGCGCTATAACATACAAATTATGACCTTTGTAGGCCTATATGGCAAGATTCCCGCAATGGATTTTTCTGATTTTTGTGGAGGTCATAGATCTTGATGTCCCTACTTATATCAGTTGTCAAAATTGTGTCGCCATTGCTTAAAATTGCTCTAAAAATAAGAGACAATTTGCATGGGGTAAAACAGCTGTGAAATGAGGTCTTTCCATTTATTCTGTCAAGCACTACTACACAACATCATACAGTGCTTGATGGAATAAATTGCAATACCCATTTACATACTTGGGATTTCTATATGAAATGTTCACCCACATTAATTTTTTGGGACCTTTTTGTTCATAACTGAAGAATATTACCCAGGCCAAAAATTTCATGAGTGATGAGAAAGAAAAAAATATAAACTTTCTTCCGATATCAAAATCTCCATTTTATGGGGTGGTAAGGGGGAGACGAGGTAGCATGATATTATAGCCCTGAAATACAAAGCATAAGCAGCATTTATGTAGTAATGTTATATGCGTAAGCACAAATGGCTGCCTTTAAAAAAAAAATAAGAATTTCAAGAAAATTAAGCAACTTGCGCTGATGTAGTTTGACCGTCCAGTAGCCATTGGTTACTAGTTCAAGTCTGGCTTATTGCACCTGTTCCAAATATCATATGCCATAGGGTTTGGGTGTAAATCAATGTGATCACTGGCTCGTACCAAATTTTAGCATTAGCCAGTTGCATGGCAACGTCTTATTCTAACGTGCTGTACATCAGTGATAGACAAGAAAAAGGCATACCAGGCTGTTCATATTTACTAGCACCTGTAGAAGCCATGAACAAACAGTTGTCACATCAGCGGATCAGTGAAGGCAATAGAAGAGGGTAATAGGGGTATTTCCCCCGGACCCAGGGTTGTGAGGGTCTGTGATGGAGGGGGTTTTTTTTTCCCATGGGGGGAAGCCTAAAATGTTGGATTACATCAAAGGAGGCTTTTAGAGGTCACTTTGGGGGTCACATATCCTTTGTTGTCCATAATTGTAAAACAGGGCCCGAGTTTTCCTTACCCTGAACTCATACCAACTTTCAGCATCCCTGAAGGGAAATGCATAGTGTGTAGACTACTGTAGGTAGCGGGACGAGAAAGTAATTTGGCCCCTATGACATTGCAAAAAAGAGCATCTATATTTAGTTTACCAACAGTATACCTTTTGGCATATAGAAATAATGCATAGTGCATTGCAACGCCGTATCACTACTGTACTAATATGGATGGGTTAACATGGGAAAACGGCATTTTTTTGTCAGTATCTTGAGAAAGAAATGGATTTGGAAGCTGAAAATTTCAGGACATGAGAAAAAAATATGCCTTCATATGATAATACTTCCGGTTAAATGGGGGGGGGGGGGGGGCAAAGATGACCTTTAACTGCTTACCATACCTACAATGTTTGCTGGATAATAAGGGTAAACTTCATCCTCCTTGTAAAGAGACATGAGGAGATTCCAGAAAGAGCCCCCAATTTTCTCGACACGGTGTTTTTCATATTTGGAATGCTTACCAATGTATAGATCCACACCTGAAGTGATACGCCATCTTTTGTATAAGATGATGATTTAGTAGGGTCTGTCGTTGCACGACAGAATGAAAGTCCAAAGCATGGTTTTCATGGGGACAACGACTTTTAAGAAGCAGGCAAGTCAAACAAGGTTGCGGTGTTCTTTTGCCACCTGTTGTCAATAAACATTTCGACCGTTCTCGGTAGGTGGTCTGCAACCGATCCGTGGAAATTGAGAGATAATTCGTTATCGTAAAAAATCTCTCCTGTTCACTTTAAAGGGACATGCCCCAATTTTTTTGAAACCCGGGTTTTTGCATATGGACTGCTTTCCAATGTAGTTCACACCTGAAGTGGAATAAGCCAAAACGCCGTCTTTATGTAATAATTGGATGATTTAGACTTTCTGTCGTGCACGACAGGAAAGTCAAAGCACGGGTTCTATGGGGACAATTACGATAGTCAGCAAGTTCAAAACAGGTGTGCGGTTGTTGTCTTTTGTACTTGCGTCCAACTAAACTCGGGACGTTCTTGGTAGGTGGTTCTACAATCGATCCTGTGCAATGAGAGAACCCGTCGTTTATCTAAAAAAATTCTTCATGTCACTTTAAGTAAAGTTACACCTGAAATTCTAGATGTTGTCTTATACCACCCGCTTAGTATAGTCCGGTGCTTTGTTTTTCCCCGACCCATATGACTTTGCACACGCGTCCACCAAATTGTTTTGATGGTTTCGTAGGCAACATTGGGACATGCTGATTCCAAATATGGATGATGCACTGTGGCATCATTGAGCATTGTGAGCTAGGGAAGGGGGTATATCAACAGGGAAACGTTGTAAAGGTTTCATGTGGATTGGAATATGTATAGAAGTGTTTATATTGTCCTGAGGTTTAAAAAAAAGGTATAGTTTGCTATACATGCAACCTTTTGTGTTTACAACTACAGACCCAAAAATTTGTTCAAGTCATCAGGGATAAGTATTTACAACGAATACGTTTGTTCAAATTGGTTTCAAATTGTTCGTATGGGATGTTAAACAGAAAATAAAACATTTTACATATGTCAATCATTGCTAAGGTATCTAACAGACACTAAAATGATTAACCCCAATAGACCCTGTGGACCTTCTCCATTATTTCACCCTTAGTTTATACCACAAATGTCCAACCAAGTGTTGTAACCTATATTTGGACTTAATATCCAACAGAATGAAGAATTTGAGCCCATTTGAAAAGAATGGTGCATTCTAATTGTTTACCCAAGGATGACCTGAAACCATTTAAATTGATGTGTAAAAGTAAATGTCCTATATTATAGCAAACTATACCTTTTTTTCATCCATAGGACCAGATGAACAAGACTATACACCTTTTAACCCATTATGAAGCATTTACAAAATTTTACCCCTGTTAATTTACCCCCCCATACCCTTCTCAAACTGCTAAGGATGACAAAGTGGCATCATTCAAGATTTAGATTCAGTAGGTATCTTGCCTAGAAAACCATTCACAATATTTTGTGGGGACTCTTGCGCAAGGTCACATGCAAGGTTCTTTGGTCCGAGCACCAGACTATTATGCTACCATTCCCTGAACATAATTGAGAGGCGATATTTCAACATAAGAAATAGCATCTACACTTACCTGAATTAACACACTCATTATTTATGCCAGGAGGATGGAGGAATTATTTTTTTGGGGGGGGGGGGGAATGTTGTGTTCTCCCTTCACTATGTCAAAAAAATGTTGCATTCTTCCTATTTTATGCAATTTCTCCATTTAAAAGTTTGTTTTTCTCCTCTCCTTGATGAAAATTTTCATGGTTCCCCTTCACAAAAAAGTTCAGATTCCCCTCAAATCCTCCATTCCCCGGTGTAAATAATGACCACTCTCTTATTGTTTTAGGCAAATGTAATGGATGTACTGTCAATGATGCTTGAAAAAAGCACTATCTTGTTCTACAAAGGGCAGTCGAAAACCTGGGTGGTAGTGTACAAATCCTCCCTCATAAACTCTCCCTATTTGCAGATACTCGTAAATCCCATTAGCCTTTTAGAAGTAAATTTACACAGGATGTAGCTAGTGTCTAAACCCAAATTAGTTGTCAAAAGTGTGTCGCCGTTGATATTTTTGGTTTTATTCTCGTTTTGTTATAATAAATAAGACTTCCAAACAGCTGTGTTGTATACAATTACATCATATACACTTTAGGGAAGAAAGACCAGTTTTAGAAGTCAGGAGGAAACCGGAGTACCCGAAGAAAACCTGCGATGCCGAGTATGGACTGGAAACCAAATGCACATGAAATTACAGGCCCAATCAAGGGTCGAACCTGGGACCACAGTGGTGCAAAGTGCCAGAAGATCGACCCAATGTGCTAACCCGACCCCCAGAAGACTTTAACCATCTGTAGTTGCCTCCTGTCATGTCTACCACACTTCAAAAAGGCTAGTATGTGGGTGAAGGGCTTCAACAGGGAGTATGTACTTGAAGTAAACTAATTTTTGAGATGCACCCATTTCATATCAGGACCAAATTATCTAGGTTTCAATGTCTCCAGTGTATGCAGTAGAAATGGAACTGGTAACCATAAATGGTACAGCCGTAAAGTAGTAGCATGAGTCACTATGTGTTGCCATCTCAGTTTTAACCTTGACCTTTGAGCTTTGACCCGACTTAGGGCACTCAGATAGTTCTTTTGCTTTTGTGAGCAGCTGTTGCACTGTGGGTAAAATCTCTGCTTGAGAATGAGTTTTCTGATGGGGATTATCCCAAGGATGTAGTGTCGTCTTAACATCATGTCTCTGATTATCTGTAGGATAAGAAAAAAACAAGGGATAACAATCAAACAATATAAAGAGTAGCTAATAGTAAATCTATATAACACTTCAAATGACAAACTCAGTTAGCCACTAACCAGAGATTATATTTGTCTCTTTTTGCAACTATAGTAGATTCAACCCATCGTGTCACCTCTAGTAATTTTCTGAAAGGTATAGGCAATGATGAATAAGGGGTACGGTATGTGCAGTGGGTGGAAATTAAAATTCCATGCTTTATTGCTTAATCTATTGAAACATGCAGTCTGATAGCAGAGAAAAATCAATTCTATGCTTAATGAAAGCATTCAAGTCAATGTAAGCGCATTTATAGCTACATTAACTTTCAAAACATTCTGACTAATCGTATTTGCTTCAGTGGTATTCAATGTAACAGGTGAGTTGAATGTTACTGACTTTTGAGCGCCCATGTTTTGGATATGTAGGAACACAAAAGTCTGCACTCTCTATGTGAAAATGATGTCAACATGAAAGGCCCGATTATCTTAGTTCATTGATGAAACAGGTGAATCGGGCCACATATTTTCTTTTTCTGCCTCCTCTCCCAACTAATCGACACTGTCCAAAACTTAATTTTCCTCTGGTGACACGATGGGTTGAAACTTGAATCGACTATAATTGGCCACAAGTTAGTTAGTTAAACCATAGTTTTAAATCGGTTTTGTCCCCGGTAACAGGGGTGGCCGGATACACCTCACACTCAGCAATACTGCTGTGTGAGGATTTATTGGAGTAAAAGATAATTGACCGGATGCCCTTCCTGACGTCAATCTACGTTTTTGGTGGTGGGCCTATAGCTTTTGGGCATCCACGCCCGCCATACACCAGGTGCGTTGCATAACACACTGCCTTTGGGTGAAAGAATTTTTGTGTTAGTGACCACCTTTTCATTTTATTAAAAAAATGTGCTCTAAATGTTCACTTTCTTGGGAAAAAATTAACATTTCAAGTATTGATTCTAAAAATAGTGGTCTGAATAATATTAACTGATTTTCGAAAGTTTGTAAAACTGAAAGAAGATTACATGGGTCCAACAAAAAATTGGAAACATCTCCAAGTGTTTATAATACTTGCGTAAGAAATTAGAACTCGGTTCAATTTGACATAACAGTCGTAACATTGTGTGTCAAACTTTTTTGAACTTTAGATGTGAATAGTTTTCTTTTCTAAGTACACACCAACCATTGCTTTCATTTCATCTAGGTGCTACATGGCACAGTGTTCTAACTCTGGCACAGTGTTCTAACTCTGGCACAGTGTTCTAACTCCGGCACAGTAGCAATGTACAATATAGCCGCGTATATAGGCCTGTATTCTTTTTTGAACTTTAGATGTGAATAGTTTTCTTTTCTAAGTACACACCAGGGGGAATTGCCACTTTGTCTAATATCATTTCGTCTAATATCCAGATAGTCTAATTCCATTTTGTCTAAAATCACATAGTCTAATACCCACATTAACCATTTAGACTAAATACCATTTCGTCTAATCACCATATCGGCTAATACCATTTCGTATAATGCCCAGTTGGTATAATCACTACGTTGTCTACAACCATTTCGTCTAATGCCATTTCGTCTACTACTACCCATTTGGTATACTCATCAGATTGTCTAAAACCATTTCGTCTAATGCCATTTGGTCTACTGCCCATTTGGTCTAATCACCAGATTGTCTAAAACCATTTCGTCTAATGTCATTTCGTCTACTGACCACTTGGTCTAATCACCAGATTGTCTAAAACCATTTTGACTAATGCCATTTCGTCTAATGCGCATTTCGTCTACTCCTCATTTTGTCTAATGCATGTATAAACAGAGGGCACCATATTACATCATAACATAACATATTTATTTATCCACAATCATACATCGGTATAAACATATTACATACAATATGATATAGAATATTTTGTATACATGAAATATAATGAAGTGGAAGAGTACTGGAAAGTAAGCCGAATAAAGGCCTGTCAAGTCCCAGACTCTGTTTCTATTAATTTGTAGTTAGAAATGAGTGACTTTTTATAATTAAATTTAAACGAATGAGTATTTTTTGAGTTTTTAACATTTGATGGAATGTTATTCCATTGTTTAACCCCAATGTAAGATATAGATTACCACTAAATCCAAGTTTAATATTAGGTATTTGAAAATCTGTTGCATGTCTTGTAGAATAAGTGTGATTTTTAGCATTTGTTACAAACATGTTGTCAAATGTGGAGGGCAACTGGTTGTTGCTGTATTTGTACATGAATGTTCCAATATTATGTTTACACAAATCCATTATTTTTAGTTGGTTATATTTAACAAACAAAGGATTAGATGCACTTCCGTAATCACTGTTGCTCACTGCTCTCAGTGCACGCTTTTGCAGTGTGTGCAGTTTTTCCATTTCAGTGTTGCATGCACTTGCCCATGCAGTGATACCATATGTGATATGTGAGAGAAACAGTGTGTTATAGACTAAGAAGTGCAGTTTCAGGTAGAAAGTGCTTTACTTTATATAAAATTCCTATACTGCTTGAACATTTCTTTCCTAACTCATCAATGTGATTTTTCCAGGTTAGATTTTGGTCGATAGTGATTCCTAAAAATTTAAAAGCATTAACTTGATTTATTTTGGTGTTATCGATGGAGATATTCAAAGAGTTATTTAATTTGTTTTATTGTGAGTGCCAAAAAGCATATAGTTAGTTTTTTTTAAGATTGAGTGAAAGTTTATTTGTCTTGAACCAGGTGTTTAGTTTACTTATACCATTATTCATTATTGTATTTAGTTTGTTAATATCATGATGTGATGTGAATGCACTAGTATCATCTGCATATAATTTAAAAGACAATTCATGAGCAGAATTTGGAATATCATTAACAGGAATAATAAAATCCCCAGGGTCCTAAAATAGAGCCTTGTGGCCACCCAGTGTCGATCTGTTTAGTTGAAGATTTGTGACTATTGTAATCAACAAATTGCATTCTGTTTGTGAGGTACTTTTTTGACCAATCCAAGACAATACCAATAGCCATAGTGATGCATTTTAGCTAAGAGGACATCGTGATTTATAGTGTCAATGCCTTGCGAAAGGTCCAAAAATATGCCAGCCGTTGTTTTCATTCAAATAAAACACGAATGACATGTTGGACACTTATAATTTCCGATTTCAGAGACCTTTTATATGTACCATAGTTTTTCTTAACATTGCCCATTCACACAATTCAAACATTTGTGATAATGTTTGAAATGAAGTTGACCTTTCATAATTTTATGCGTGTCAAAATTCTGTTTGTTACACAGAACATTGTTTTGCAATGTTGTCAGTTAAAATGTATTTGGTGTGTGATGCATTTGCTTTTTTCTTTCGTCTTATTTCTTATCTAAATAAATAGCATATACACAGGCTTACAAGATCTGAATGGCATATGTTGGCCAAAATGATTAGAACTAATATTGGAAAGACTTTTTCTTGAAACAGCTTTTTCTAAGTACAACATGATAAAATACATACAAAATTATTACAAAAATATTTAAATCTGAAAGCCCTATCCTTCAGTTAATGCATGCCTGAACAAATTGTTTGGTGGGACGAATCTCTGAAAAACAGACTTTCTACGGACAGAGACCCCTATTACATCTCTTTCGGCTCCCAATATTCAGGTACTTAGTATCATGCATAACAAGACTGTGCGCATTATAGGCCACGAAAAAAAACAAACCAAACAACAACCAAAAACAAGTTTGTTTCAGAAGACCCGCGCGCCATTGCTTTTACAATTGTGTTTTTTAGCGCATTATTTTATTATCATCATCATTTTATTATTTTAGATTTTTACTCAATTGAAAATCTTAAAAAAAACCTCAAAAAGAAGGGAAAGTTTTTAAGAAGCGCCGAAAAAAAAATTAAAATGGGGCCAAATGAAATTAAAAAATCGCATTTCAGTTTGCCTACACTTTACCGCCCTGCATTACAGTCTAGAAAGTTAATTCCAAATGTTAACCACTATTGTGGGAACTTAAAGTAGGGTATATCGTTGGTTAAAACAACTGGGCATGTCATCTTCCACCAAAACAATCACAGTGTATCCATCCAAAACATCACAGTGTATCTTCCACCAAAACATCACAGGGTATCTTCCAACCAAAACATCAACAGTGTTCTTCCAACCAACATCACAGTGTCTCTTCCAACCAAAACATCACAGTGTATCTTCCAACCAAAACATCACCGTGTATCTTCAAAACCAAAACATCTCAAAGTGTATCGTTCCAACCAAAAAAATCAAAGTGTATCTCCACCCAAAACATCACATTGGACTCTTCCAACCCCCCAAAACATCCACAGTGTATCTTCCAACCAAAACAGCCCAGTGATCTTCCAAACAACAACTCACAGTGTATCTGCCAACCAAAACATCACAGGGTACTCCAACCAAAACATAACAGTGTATCTTCCACCAAAACATCACAGTGTATCTGCAAACAAAAACATCACAGTGTATTTCCAACCAAAACTCAAGTGTATCTTCCAAACAAAAAACATCACAGGTTGTATATTCCAACCAAAAAAATTCCACAGTGTTATCTTCAACCAAAACATCACAGTGTATCTTCCACAAAAACATAACAGTTGTATTTACAACCAAAACATCAGTGTATTTCCACCAAAACATCACAGTTGTATTTCCAACAAAAATCACCGTGGATCTTCAACAAACATCACGTGTAGCTTCCAACCAAAACATCACATTGTATCTTCCAACCAAAACATCCCACAGTGAATCTTCCAACAAAAACATCACAGTGTATTCTTCAACCAAAAACATCAAGTGTATCTTCCAACAAAAACATCAAGTTGTATCTTCCAACCAAAACATCACAGTGTTATCTTCCAACCAAAAACATTCACAGTGTATCTTCCAACCAAAAATCACAGTGTATCTTCCAACCAAAACAATCACATTGTTCTTCCAACCAAAACATCACAGTGTATCTTCCAAACAAAACATTCACAGTGTATCTTCCAACAAACATCACAGTTGTATCTTCCAAACAAAACATCACAGTGTATATTACAACCAAAAATCACACAGTGATCTTCCACCAAAACATCACAGTGATCTTCCACCAAAACATCACAGTGTATCTTCCAACCAAAACATCTCAGGTATCTTCCAACCAAAACAATCACAGTGTATCTTCCAACCAAAACATCACACTGTATTTCCAACCAAAACAATCACAGTCGTGTATCTTCCAACCAAAACATCACAGTGTATCTTCCAACCAAAAACATCAAAGTGTATCTTCCACCAAAAACCATCACCAGTGGTATCTTCCAACCAAAACAATAACAGTTTATCTGTTCCAACCAAAAACATCAACAGTGTATATTCCAACCAAAAACATCACGTGTATATTCCAAACCAAAAACATCAGTGTATCTTCCAACCAAAACATCACAGTGTATCTTCAACCAAAACATCACAGTGTATCTGCCAACCAAAACATCACAGTGTATAATTGACCCACTGAGACTTTCGGGGAGGGGGGAAATGGGTGTATTTTGTAAGGATGGCGATTCCAAAACCAGTGGCTTCGTGACCGATGACTAAAAAAAATAGGGGTCTTTGGTGGAGAGACCCCAAAATCCCCAAAATAAGGGGTTTTTCGGGGACAAATGTGCAAAATATCTAGAACATTTTGGAAAAATTCACCCAAAATTGGGTCTTTGACGTGAAATATTCCCCAAAATAGGGGTCTTTGGGTTGACAGTTTGGAAAAATTTAAAAAAAAATATGGGGATTTGGGTGAATTTGCAAAATATATGGGTCTTTGGGTGACAGCGATGCTGAAAATGGGGGGTCTTAACAGCCGACATGAGCGTGACCTCCAAGATGGGAGTGCCCCCCGGTGGCCTATGAACTAAATTGGAACATATCACATATCTCTGGGACACATTTTGCCAGTTTGACTACGACCAGTCTTTGTAAATAATATTGTTCGTCTCTCGCGCCAAAAAATAAGAAAAAATCTTTTTACAGTAAGATTCTTCAGCTCAACAACGATTTTGAAATACGAAAATTATTGCTTATAATTACTAATTATAAATAAAATAAGAATTTTTCGTCAAGATTGTGTTTACGCGCATAACCAATAACGGACGTCTAAATTTGGATTTCATGAGTTCGGGAGGTTCTAACCTTTATATTTACAAAAGCAAATACCGAAAGTGGGTTATTTTAACAAAATTCGGGGGGGGGGGCACTGTATTCAAAGGTGGATATGATGCATGACAACAAGAAAAACGCGTAAAAAGGGTCCCGTTTTCCAAACGGCGGTGTACGGTGTGCACATGGATTTTAGGGGATGTCAAAACAGCAAAATATGGAAAAAGTATGTTTTTTCTTAACCCAAAAATTGTGATGTACGTAGGTTATGTTAAGGACTCAAATTAAGCAGAGAGATCAAACATCATAAATATGTAAAGCAAGAAAATCAAGACAATAAAGGCTGTATTTTTATATTAATGACGCAATGCATTGATACTTGTTTAGGGTAGCAAAGACTGACAAAATTATTGTTTAGGGTATGGTTTCATTTAGTCGGTGGGAATGGAAATACCTCGTTTAGGGTCTGCCTAGGTTAGTCTGTGTTACGATTCATATCCCCTTTGAAAAGTGCCCCCCTCCCCCCGGGAATACAAAGTTTACATTTTGAAAAACCTAAACAAAATTATATACCGGTTGGTGTGTGAAAGTAATCATAGTCCGACATGTATTATAGTCCGGGCTCCATAGACGGCGACAACGGAATAAGCGTGAAACTCATTTGTGTGAAGAGTCAACTGATCCGTTGCCCTAATTTGTTCACCATTGTTCCC
This sequence comes from Ophioderma brevispina, assembly GCA_023653785.1. Lineage (NCBI taxonomy): Eukaryota > Metazoa > Echinodermata > Ophiuroidea > Amphilepidida > Ophiodermatidae > Ophioderma > Ophioderma brevispina. The sequence goes on from JAMKCH010001826.1 coordinate 15,469, forward strand.
GGACTGTGGCAAGAGGAAATATCTCCTGCCACACCTGTGTCAAATGAGATATATTCCCCCTAGAAAAATAGCCGGAGATTGTGAGTCATAGGGATAGTCGTCCTTCGGACCTCTGGCCCTAGGAGTAGTAGCCCTTGTTTTATTTTATTTTAAGATATAGGCCTATATCATAATTACATATCTCTCTCAATTTTATCATTGTACTCATTTCCTTCCACAGTATTTACACCCTTAACACATTTCCAACACTTGGCATTTTTCCATAATTTTTACCCATATTTTCCAAAACACATGCGCAAAATGGACTTCGCCTATTTTCCTCTAGACAAACCATTTGTTGGCCGATTCGTGGACTTTATGACGTCATTGTTGACGCCATACTAGGCTAGGTATCTGTACTTATTTTGGTATCAATGGAAAGAAAAATACTATAACTATCCCTGGTAAATGACAAAATCATAAGCATCGAAATGGTAGATGGTAACCACAAAACCACACGCCCTGTCCCCCACCCCCTTGGTAAACCGTGTTTAAAAAAGCTTGGTAAGACAAGGATTAAGGTTGTTCAACTCACCAAACCAATTAATTCAAACTGCTGAAATCGCCCTTTTAATGGTCCTGTTAGAAACCTTTTTTGGGTTCTCAGATTCTTATGAACATTTTTTGAGGATTTCATTCTTGAGGGTTCCATATAGGGCCGCTAGGGGGAAAATTCCAAGTCACATTTTTTTCTTAGAGTGTAGCAACAGCATACAATTAAAAATATTTTGAATTGATCTAAATAAAAATCTGTGGCACTTTTTTGTAAAAGTGCAACGAGAGATTTGAGACAGCCAAATATTGTGTCAAAATAGTAATTTCATATAGATTAGACACTGCATAGATTTCCTTACCTGTATTTGGCTACAGAAATGTCTTTAAAAAGAGAGAAAAAAGTGATTTTGATTTGTTTATATTTCAATGTAAAACATAGACTGAATTTTGTATTTTGCTCCTATACGAAATAAGAAATTTCACAATTTTTTTACCAAAGAAACATTTCTCAACTTAATCCTTCAGATGGGGATATTTTTATGGAAAGCTTTACATCAGGCAAAAATCAGTACTTTTGATTTTTAAGGGACACCTGACATGTGAAATCTGCTCACTGCACCTTTAAGTTTATTTTGTTATGCAAGCCAGTTTAACAGTTATTTATACTAATTAATAAGGTTTGAAAGAACCCACATCCTACTTCCTTTGTAGCTGAAACATGCCAATTTTGAGTTGTTTTTATTTTATTTTTCATTTATTTATTTATATTTATTTGATTGAATCTAATCAGACTGTCACTGACTAGTAATAATGAGTGAAATCTTGTTAGAATTCTTAACATTCCTCGGACTTGAACACAAATTCCTAAGAACCAGTAGTTTACCTACAACATGGACAATAATTCCTACGGACTAATAGTCCGTCCTCGTCGGACATGGACATAATTCCTAAGGATCGATATTCTACCTTGAACCTGGACAATAGTTCCTCAGACTTAATATGAATTGGATACTAATTCCTAAGTACTTGCAGTCCATGTTTGACATGGACACTTATCCCGAAGGAATGATATTCCACCTCTGCTCTGTCAGGACATCAATTTCCACCCATCTTCGGACTTAGAAACTAAATCCTTTGGAGATGGACACTGCTTTGGACATGGCTCAGGCCAGGGTGTGTTTTTGTACTTGCATAAAAAGCCTGGTGTAGGTGCCATGGTCCAGGTCATATAACAGGATACCATCTACGAACGCTTTAAAGAACTTCAGCTTGGCTGAATTGGAGATACCAGATTGCCATACATGGTGTAGTTTATTGCATTCATTCAAGCTTGTCCTTTGCGTGACAGGAAGTCTTTCTTGCTGTGGGTAGCATAGGACCCTATGGTACCTGAAGCACTGATCTCTATACAATGGATTGGCTACACAACAGCAATTGTATATTAGATGAATGGAGCAACGGGCGGACATCTTGGTCTACCGAACACAATAACATTCCAGAGACACCTGTTTAACATAAGTTGTATCCCAGGTGCACGCTTTAGAGACATGCCATCCCATACTCGCAAATACAATGAGCTCACTGAATTGGCTTGATTCTGTAGTCCGTTATGTCGCTTATCCACATTTCAATGGGAACAAATTTTGTATAAATGACCGGCTCTTAACCAGCTGCTTGGGCTCTTTTTGGATGACCAATATGGCCGTCAGTGCCTCAATTACGAAGCCCAGGTTTCCAATCCATTATATAGAGATCAGTGACCTGAAGTCCCTGACCTCTTCAAGTTGGGTACCGTCTGTAGTGCAGATAGATTGATGATTATCTTCCTCATTGACGGCCATATATTCCTTCTTTTTGGCATTTAGACTAAATGGTTATTAGACCAACTGGTCATTAGACGAAATGGGTTTAGGTAAAATGGGTTTAGACTAAATGGTTATTAGACCAACTGGTCATTAGACGAAATGGGTTTAGACAAAATGGGTTTAGACTAAATGGTTATTATACCAACTGGTCATTAAACTAAATGGGTGTAGACCAAATGATATTAGACGAAGTGGAAATTAGACCTATTGGATATTAGCCGAAATGGTTTTAGACAAATGGCAATTAGACCATCTGGTTATTAGATCAAGTGACAATAGACTAAGTGGTTATTAGCCTAAGTGGCAATTAGACCATCTGATTTAGACGAAACGGTTTTAGACCAAGTGTGTTTTTAGACGAAATGGATTTGGACAAATTGATTATAGACCCACACAATGGCTGATCTATGGAGGGGGCGCGCGCCTCCCGGTAACTTCTCAAATCTGGTAAAATCAGCCCATCTTGGACAAGTTTAGCCTTTTTGCCCCCCGTAATTTGAAGTTTTTCAAATGCTTTGGGAATCCCGCCCTGCACACCACCATTGCTTTCACTGCATCTAGGTGCTACATGGCACAGTGTTCTAACTCTGCACAGTGTTCTACTCAGGCCCGTGGCAATGTACAATATACCGCAGTTCACAACTGTCGTAACAGTGTAAAATGTTGCAACCGTTAACATTTCCCCCATAGACCCATTAATTGTAAAAAGGTATAATTTTCAAACATTAATGTAGAAAATTAATTGTTCTTAATTTATCTCTTACCATAGCATGACTAAGTGGGGAACTTTGGAGTGACATTCCCAGGACATTTTGGTATTTGAGGGAAATTTCTGAATTTGGAGGGAATTTTGGATCTGAGGGTAATTGTGCCTTTTTGTGCACAAAACATGTTTTAGACAATGTGCAGCTGGCCTCCTGGGAAATAAACATTTTTTTCATCCTCTGCTCTTTACAAATAGAGATCAACATTTGGAACAAAAAGTAATCAGAGTATTACAAATGCTGTTTAATCAGTTTTTGCTGCAATGTTACATTAATAATTAACTAATTCGGGTCCCACATCACATACTGTCGTTTTTACAAAACACGTGTTCCGCGAGAAAATCGCAATTCAAATCTACCGCGACATTTCATGTCTATACGGTAACACGCAGCATAAAAGAAACATCTAGACTTTACTGTTTTGAAGAAAACATTTTAAAGTCCAATATAAACCATAAATCTAATTTAAAACTACAATTATATTCTCTTAATTAAGCTACAAAGTTATAAGTCTGTATGTGAAATCACAAATAATGTATATTGCAAAATACGACGCATATTACACCGCTGTTTTCAATGCACGTACAATAGATCACTATGTGAAAAGCTTGTTTACGAAAGATCGATTGAAATACGTCAAAAAAGGTCTGTATGTGAAACCGTTTATTTTTGGATCGGCAAAATACAACGCTATATAAAACACGTGTAAATGAATGGCGATTTTAAAATACGACAGTATGTGAAATACGAATATGATGATTGAGGAAAATGACAAAAATATATAATTATAAACTAATTATATAGGCATCCTCACATTTTAAAACTTTGTGAATGGCAAGAGGGTCGATGAACTAAGTAATTAGGCGAAATTTCGCAAAACCTCAAAAATGTGAAATACGACAGTATGTGATGCGTGCGGACAAAAATTTATGTTAAGTTTTTGGGGCAAATTTTTAAAACTTTTAAAAACACTATACACTCGGAAGTCTTGCAGCATGCTCTAGTAGTGCCAGTTAATAGGGCATTGTACTACATAAAGACCTAGGCCCGTATTCATAAAAGAACTTAGTCCTGGCCTAACTCTTAGTCCAGGACTAAGTCCATCTAGAAGGGTCCTTTAATTTGTTTAAAACAGAATATGAAATAGCAACAATTTGAAGTAGGTAAGTTCTCAGCTTTGAGTGTCTACCTGTACTTTCTCTTTGTATTTTCAGCAGAAAAAGCTAATATAGGAAAGATGAATTTTTAGAGGTCCTTCCAGTAGGACTTAGTCCTGGATTAAAAGTTAAGCCAGGACTAAATTCTTTGTGAATACGGGCCATTGACTTTAATTCACTGTTGATTGGTTTGCTTTGCAAATGCTCTATAAGTGTGAGAAAGATCAGACTCTCCAAGATTCTTGGAGTATCTAATCTTTCTCACACCTACCTGGTAGTTTCAAAACAAAGGAAAGGATCACAACAACTGTGCCAATTCTTTTAGGTGTTTTCATGAGGCGACCCATCTGACACACTTATGAATTCGGAAACCTTAACAGAATAAATGTGGTTTAATCCGTCAGATGGGTCACCCAAAGGAAAAACACAATTCTTTATTTTGCAAAAGATTTTGACAAGAATGGTATAAACCTACACATGATGTGCCAATAGGTTACTAACACACATACACACATTTACTTACATATAGTGGTGGTTGGTGATCGGCAATATACCTGTCTACAGACCAACGTTTTCCACATGTGTGGCAACCATATCTTTTGCCTTGAAGGTTGAGCCTCTTTTTCTCTCATTAGAGGCATGCTGAAGGATTCTTTTCGACCTCTGTGGAAAGGCACCTAAAACAGGAAATTAAAACATTGTAATGTTTTGAAGATTTCTGTGATAAACAGTACGGATCAGGCTCTTATACAGACCTGTCCCAATCAAAACGTATACAATCAAACTAAAAATTATAAAAATATAAACTGGCATTTCTGCGAGATCTTTGGACTTTTAGTTGTTATACAAGTTCCTAAGCTAAATCCTCGCTTTTATTCCATCCAATTTGATTGGACCCAATCGGAAGATTTGTCATTTGAACACATGCTAAAATACCACTTGGGCCAGTTTCCCATTAAGGTGAAAGAACTAAGGTAAAGATGTTAGATCATTGCGGTGGATTAAACCGTTTTCAACAAAAGAATATAGTACAGATCAGAACTAATGTTTATCTGCTTTGAACTAATCAAAATATTATTCAAACAGTGAAAGTACCAGAAATTATCTTGTGTGTGAAATGGGGGACTCACTCTCAGTGGGACAACAATAATGAAATTCATGGAAATTTGGGGAATTTGACTTCTGAAACTAATGTAACAGCCACAAGTCTGTTGAGGACAAATGTGTGGACAACGCTGTAATGAGGAGAGACAATTTACCTTCCCCTATTCCCCACTGCCTCAAATGCCAGGAGGAACACAATGAAGAAAAGCAGTGTTCAACAGAGAAAAAAGGAAGGATGGTTGGTTTTCAAAGTCCTCAGTTTACTTCAACAAGGGTGTTTTTAGGGTCCTACCTTCTGCTGATGAACCTGAAGTAAGGTTGGGACAAGACTGTTTAGAAGTGAATTTTCCCAATTGCTACATGTATGTAATTGGCAATTGTGCATATAAAATTATAATTCAAAAAACCCAAAAAAGAATTTCTTCTATAAAAAATTTTAATTTTCAATATAAGAATGTCTTGAAGTTGATTTTCAATGGTAGCTTATTATATCTCAGGATTGCCAAAACTGGCCCAACAGGTTTTTTCAACTGTCTCAGATATTAGCCATAACTCGAACCAACGCCCAAATACAACCAACAAAAATCTTATGAAAGTCTGGAACACTCCTAAAAAGCAATGAGTTAAAATTCAGTTAGGTTAACTAAGTCTTTGGCTAAAAAAATAATCTTTGATTGTATAGTTTTTTTGGGACAGTCTGTATACTTACATGTGGCTACGATTTTGGAAGGGGCATTTCATGACCCACAGCCTCGTCCCCAATTGACCTAAAAAAAAATATATTTTATACCATCGATACATTAGCCTAAGTACATATGTGTACCTAATTCTTGTCACATCGATCTACTCTAGATGAAAATCGTATAATTTAGTATTTTCAGTCCGTAAAAGGCCTTCGGGCATATGATACAAACCTAGTTCATAACAACAAATGCACAGTCGAATCAACTTAAATTTGGAAAGAACTTTTTATTGGGATATATAGGTTATGTACACTTTCTTTAGGCAGGGTAGCCCCTTCAGTGACAAAAGCAATATTTCCAAGGAGGCACTGATATATACACATTGTGACAGAAGAAATTTACAGCATTACATAAGATAAAAAAAAAATACAAACACAGAACAAAATCAAAAAGCATGAGTATAAATGAAACTATAGACATCTACTAGTAGTACAAAATCTCTATGGGGGATTTACAATGAGATGCTTTAAGCTGAGATAAGACTCATTGTTATTATAGTTAAGCGGATATCAGACGGAAGACTGTTCCATTCTTTTGGTGCTTCTATATGGAACGTACGTTTCCTGTACATTTAGTTTCCAAGGTGGTTCATGCAAAGAGTTTGTGGTTTGACTTCTGGTACCCTTAAAATGAACTGAGTTGCATAATAAAAGTGAAATGAGAGGAAAGGACCTGGGGCAAGACCTTGAAGCATTTAAAAAATAAGCATTAGCATATGGTTATACAACCGATCATTAATAAGTTGTTCACTGCAGTGAACAGTGACACATCAAGTCTTTAACAGGAGTTCTAATGTAGCTGATAAAATTATGCGAGCTAATATATTTGAGGGGAACTGGAAAGTTGGCATAAGATGCGTAGTACAGTTAGGAACCAGACGGGCTGCAAGAGTCAAAATGTGGCATGACAATTGAAGGTGAAAGCATAATAAGAGTATGTTTGGAATATAATATTTAAGTCTTCTTATAAGACACAACGTTTAGAAATACATGGCGACATTTGATGATATGATCACAACCAAGACATTCAGAGGATTCACAAATTCACCAAGATATTTAAACTGGGCAAACCATTTAATAGTTATCCATACAGTGGCAGAGAAACATTTTGAAATTATTGAGAACATGACATGTACCAAATGACATAAAGTTGGTTTTCTGGCATTCAAAGTGAGTTTGTTTACATCAAACCTTTAGAAAATTTGTTTAAGTTTGATTGACGTTCAAAAAAATTCAGATGGTGTGGAGTTGAATAACAAGAAGGGTTTATCATCGCATTCCAATGCTCCATTCTTTACATAGTAGATTCAGTTAACACTTTGAAAGATTATGACAAAATGATAAAAAGAAGAGGGCGAAGTATAGAGCCTTGGGGGATTCCAATGTTGATATGTTCGAGTCAGAAAGAGTAGAATTAATGTGACTGCCTGAGTTCTGTCACTGAGATAGGAGCGAAACCATGTAAGTGCAGGACAAGTAATACATTTGTGAAAGGAGTTTTATCAATGAGAAGAGAATGGATAACGCATCAGTCAAAAAGCCTTTTGAGGTCAAAGAAAAAATGCACCTGTTGCACGCCCCTCATCCATATTTTTCAAAATAAAATCGGAACTCAGGCAAAGAGTTAAGCTGTGGAAATGATTAGCACGGAAAACTGTTGGTTTCAGAGAGAAGGCCATTGTCAACAAGGGACGAATACAATTGATTGTGTGAAGCTCTTTCCATGATTTTAGAAAAAAGTGGCAGAACTGTGAATCATAAAACCAAAAATACTGGCCAACTCCATGAAAATGTGCCAGAACATGGAAATATTGAAATTTAAAAGTTTACTGGTTGCTTCCCAAATTATTGCTCCTGTAAAAGTAGACAACTAAGCAGTCAGAAAACTGGCTTTCGCTTTGTGTTGTTCTTTATTTTGATTTATTTTATGACAATTTGAAGTTGAGTGAAAATGAAAACCAGTGTGAGTAGCCCAAATTTGCAGTAAAAACTCTCGATTCCCATGTGTTATATTGCACAATCACCAAAGATATTTACTTGTGGTTTAATAAGCAGCTTTGTTACCTCTGCAACAATCCAAGATATAAAATTAAACCCAGTTATAATATCATTTAATGGATACTGGAGGTTTCAGGTATGTTTTGAAAGTCCCGTCAGTCACGCAAAACATTAAAAGTTGGTTTTATTTTCTATATAAACAGGGATATTTCTAATTCCAAGTTCAATCATCTCTATCTAATTGGTCTTCATAGAAAAAACCAAATAAAAATTGTTCACTGAGCTTTAGTAAGAAAATATTCATCTCCAAAGTGTCCCGTCAGTCACGTTGGGCCCTCTCGTCCGTAGTCACAGTTTGCAAATCATCCCTAACATTTTGGACATGAATGATAAAAAGAAGTTAGTCCCCCTTGAACAAAGAAATTAACATTCTTCAAGAGGAGGATAATAACTTTCATATCCATTTGAGAAAAATTAAACAATAAAATGACAAAATAGGTTGTCTCCAAGCCCATAATTTTGATGTTGGCACTTTTTCATGTACATTCAAATGGGAGGAAAAATTTTCAAGTTAGAAATTTTTAGTTTTTTTTTTTTTTTTAAGTTTTTTAAAATTTGGCCAACAAAAGTTTATTTAATGCTCATTTTTACAATTACATTACACTGGCAGTCACATCATGGCTACAAATCGTGAATTTGATCATTTTGATCGGCACTGAGTGTAGTGCATATTTGAATTGACTCCCTTTAACAAGAGATGTATCCATAATGATGTGTAATGTCACATTTGATTTTGTTTGGATATTATTTAAAATTTTTGTGCACAAAATAAAACCCAAAAAGTACATTCGAGCAATGCAAGCATTGTGTAAAGAAACAATGTAAGGAAAAATGTTCCAAAAAAATGTCCGTCAGTCCGTCCGTCAGTCAGCTTTTGTAGAGAGGCCCAGCACGTTTGGGAATTCTCAGGCTTGGTTTTATCATGATTCATAATGTTTACTAATTTGTTTAGTTATCAATGATTAATTTTAACACAATTTGCAAGAGAATCTCATATGAAAACAGATAGCTTTTCACGAGAATCTACTTTTTCAAAAAAATTGATGGTACTTTTGTCCCGTCAGTCACGCTTCACTTTGAGTGCAAACATACAGGCCATTAAAACATTTGTTTCAATTGGTTTTTTTTTTTAAAATTAAAATAGACATGTTCCTCTTTGCTTTGGAGGTACTTTTGGGCCGGGGTATGCAGAGTTTTTCTTCTGCTTTGAAAACTAAAAAGGTGCTTAAATTTGTTCCGTCAGTCGTGGAGTTAGCCTACTGCAGTTAAAAACTTGCAAGACCCCCCCTGGGGGAGCAAATATTCAAATGAGTGAGTGATGGTATTAGAATTTAACGGCACATCAACACAATTGTGTCATTATTGTGTCATTTGAAAAATATATAAAAAAATTACAAAACAAAACTATCACCTTCAGAAAAATTGCAATTCAACATTTAACTTCTATAAAAAAATACAGCAAGTAAACTGGGTCACCCCCTGCTGGCACAGATGCAGTCTGGACACATGACTTCAGATCCTTTGAACCTTGGTCCATGCCTTCATGCATCCACATATGGAAGGACCCTCTCTGCCACCTTCAACCAAAGTCTGCGTTTAAATCGGACTTCCAACTTTTCAAGAAGACCTGAAAAAACGAAAACCTAACAAAATGGAACACACATACTACGGAAATGGCATTGTCGCAAAATCCCCCTACTGCTTTCAAGCCAGAGGGATACAACGCAATATACATATAACATGTTCTGGATTCGTGGGCATTGCATATGGTAATTCGATGGTGTAGTTTGAAAAGATTACACTCGTCCAAACAATAGTAAAAAACACATTCCATAGAGCAATATGCGCATTACTTTCTTTACGAGTTACTTGAAAATGAGGTTAAATTTTCACATCCAAAAAAAGTGTTACACTCCTGATTGTAACAACATTTTTTAACAACATTTACTGACAGTTAATTTTTTCTACAAAACCCCATTTGGGCAAACTTTTGATAAAGATAATACACCACCTCAACAAATCATTTCAGTTACAGTAGCCAATTTATTGCAATGATAGCAAGTTAAAATGTGAAAGGTTGCCCTTTAAAAAAATGCCCAGATTAACATTAAATCTAGTAGAATGAGTACCTAAAATTAGGGTTGGGCTATAGAAGGTCAATGTTTTTCAAATCACTTCGAACACAGGTCATTTGATGACTGTAATCACCTTGATTACACTTTACCGGGAAGAAAAAAAAATGAAAAAAGGCGCAAAAACCAGGGTTATTACTCCATCGAAAAAATCCCCCAAATGGCCGCCAAATTGGCAAAATGGATTTTGATTTGGTGGCAAATACCAATGTTTGGGGTATAGGAATCATTCTAGAAACTTCATTTCGCCAGAGCATTTCATTTTCGTGGAAAAATGCCGTTTTTGCCAAAATTGAGCTCTGAGGGCGCCTTCCCATAAAAAAGTTGCATATGCATTGAAAAAATGGTGATTTTTTTTGTTAAACAGTAAAAAAGTTTGGAGTTTGATATTGCTTTGCAGAAAAATTTGACTTACTGGTGTTCGCGGTTTTAAAAAACGGTAGGGCTTTTTAATGTGTAAAAATGCCTGCCAGTGAAACCCAACATAAGAAAGTTTGGTGACCCTGTTGTATATTCCAATGAGCGTGTGTCATCAAATGTTAATTATGCCACTTTTGTTGCTTGTGGGGAAAATAAATGAAGTTGAAGTTGCAGTACCCATCTCTGAAGTTTCATGCCAATATTTCAATCCACTTTGTTGGGAAGATAAAACATCACTTTGTAAGCCTGATATATGATGACAGAATGTAGACATTTTGGGTATTAACAATGAAACACAAACATATCTTTACATGTAAGTGCTACGATTTCAGAGTGTAAATAAGACAAGTATTCTAAAAAAAAACTGTGTCGGGTCGCATGCCTAATTTTAACAAAGAAATAAGAACTACCTTAAAAAGCATTTAAAGGAGTAGATGGTTTTCTAGTTTAAGATTAAAGTAGATGTTTGAATACAGGAGCATAAGAGTGCATTAGAACCATCACCTTGTTTACAACTTGATCTCCCGTTGACCTTTGACCTTGGTGTGTGACATTTTACCGCCACATAGTTCTCACTTCAATTAACATAGGTTCCACCTTCCCGTCATTTCAAATAAAGAAAATAGAAAAAAGAAAAAAACGCCCAATTGGGTGCAAAATGTGTTAAAAACTGAAGCCCCAAGTTATAAGCTTTAAGTAGAACAAGATGGTTACACCGGTCATATCCATGGGAAAAGAAAGAAAACTAGAAAACAAACGCCCAATTGGGCGCATAAATGTGTTAAAACTGAATCCCAGTTATCAAGCTTTATTTCCCTAGGGTAACACCTTAATGTCATTTTCACGAAAGGAAAATAGAAAAAACGCCCAATGGGCGCAAAAAGGTGTTAACACTGAATGCCCAAGTTATAAGCTTGAACTTAACATAGGTTACACCTTCCCTCATGTAAATAAATGAAAATTAGAAAACCGCCATTGGTGCAAAATGTGTTAAAACTGATCCCCAAGTTATAAACTTTAATTTAAACATATGTACACCTTCCTAATCATTTTAAATAAAGAAAATAGAAAAACGCAATTGGGCGTAAAATGTGTTAAAACTGAATCCCCACGTATAAGCTTAATTTAACATAGGTTACATACTACATAGCCCCTTCCTGGCAGTTCAGAACGAATAAAAAAAAGCCAATTGGCGCAAAATGTGTTAAAACTGAATCCCCAAATTATAGCTTTAATTTAACATAGGTTACACCTTCCTATCATTTTCAAATACAGACAATAGAAAAAACGCCAATTGGGCGTAAAATGGTTAAACGTGATCCCCAAGTTATAGCTTAATTTAACATAGTTACAACCTTCCTGTCATTTCAAATAAAGAAAATAAACAAAAAAAAACGCCAATTGGGCGCAAAAGGTGATAACTGAATGCCCAAATTATAAGCTTTAATTAATTTAACATAGGTTACACCTTCCTATCATTTCAAATAAAGAAAAAGAAAAACGCCCAATTGGGCGCGAAAATGTGTAAAACTGAATCCCCAAGTTATAAGCTTAATTTAAACGATAGGTTACAACCTTCCTATCATTTCAATAAAGGAAATTAGAAAAACCGCCCAATTGGGCGCAAATGTGTAAAACTGAATCCTCAAATTTAAGCTTTAATTTAATGTAAGAAGTTACAACTACCCTTCTGTCTTTTTCAAATAAGATGTTACCTAAAACTATCGTCTTAATAATATCACACAATACATGTAAAACTTCAAATCATTACCGTAGTGACTTAGACTCTGACGTTGCCTGATCATTTTCTTACTTATAACGCTCCTATTTTTACTTTTTACTCCCCCTTTATCTATCCCGGCACGTTTTAACCAAACTCCCCCATCAAAAAGCAAGTCTTCACAAGACTAAAATCAAAGAAATGCTTTTTTAAGGCCATTTCAACAACATGCAATTATGTTGTCCTGAAATTGCATAGCATTACAAACCCAACACTAAAACTCCAAAATTAATTAGTACGTAGATCATTTTTCATAAAAAAACATTTAATAAATGACCTTCAGCTATAGACTCCTTCGCAATTTTGAGAGCAGTGGTTTCTTAGCGGTAAGAAGGCGACCCTAAAAAATACTAGCTTCCTTTCTGCCATGCACATATTTTGACACTTCAGCATAATCTGGAGCTCCTGGGGAGGATACCATGGACCTCTAAGTGTGTTACCTTGACTTATGAAGACTGCTAGGTAGGACAGCATGAAACCTTCCCCCCCAAGATAGAAAACCAAACAGAATGCTAATTCCATTGGAGACTAAGTTTCGCCTTTGTATTGTGAGGCTACTGCTTCTTCTGCTGTATCTGGGACTTAATCAAACATACTAATATAAACTTAACATGTCATAAATATTTGCTTCCATAAAACAACCACTCTAAACCTACCGCCTCCGCAGCTGTTGCCCCATGCAAATGTCTCTTTTTTCTAGAACATTTTTAAGTCAGTGGCCGACACAATTTTTGACAACTGATATAGGTAGGGGACATGCGGAGTTATTATCCTCACCCCACAAATCAAAAACATTGCAGGCAATCGTGACATACGGAGCCTACAAAGTTCATGAGTTGTATGTTATAAGGGCCTCTATGTGCCCTCATTCCCCATGAGAGATGTGGTAAACTAGATTTTTAAAGAAAAATCCTATTTGCCCACAATGAATTTTACATTGTAGAATAAAGTAATAATCCAAAATTATTTGTCAAAGTGTGTCACCGTTGAAATTTTTATTCGACTGTTTCCAAAATGAGACTTTCAACAGCTGTGCCTCACAACGTTAAAAAAACCTTCAACACTTTTGGCTCATGCTATGAATTTATCTATCATATATAAAGTTGTTTTTGAGTTGTAAGCTGCCATGCAAGCCAACTCAATATGTATTTGCCTCAAAATTTCTACCGCCAACCTTCCTTTTTGCCTGTACACCAACCAACATTTAGGCCTAATAGTATAATGTTGATACCCACGACACATTTGCCATTGCTACACAACCTTTATGCACCTACAATAAACTTAAACGTTTGGAGATCATTACATCTGAGAGCAATGCTAAAGTGATTTGTGATGTCAAATATCAAATCAATCAAATTGGTAATCTTTGATAAAACAATATCCATAATTTAGTATTTTCTAACATTACTTTAGTTTGGACAGAAATTGAGGGAACTTTTCTGTCTCCTCAAAGTGATTTTGCACTACATTTCTAAATAGAAAGACACATAAAAATTGTACTTCACAAAGTTAAAATACTTTCTGTTGAGTAAAAATAGTATTACTGAGATCCAATACTACTGAGATTGTTTTTTCTATGAACCACTATAAACAATATAGATTTTTTAAAGGGCCATGGCCCGATCGCAAATAGCCTCGTCCCCAGAACCCCAGATTTTAACCGGAAGTGGTCGAAATTTGGTATCAGCAGAAAAGCTACTATTTTTCCTATTTACCCTGTGAAATCTTAGGCTAAATGATGTTTTGGTTTGGGAGTTTATGAGCGAAAATGTCTCCATTTTGGTCGCCCAATATTAGTTTTACAGCTCACAAAGCACTTTCTAAGCTGTCACATCAAAACGACTGAAATATTGGCGTCGAAACTTTATCGATGGGGTTTTGGAGTGAAGGCCATGCTAATGCAAGATGAAACTTGTATATACTTAATCGGACCACCCCCCCTTTATGCAATCCTATACTCCCTGTTCGCAACGCTTCTGCACGAATTCTATCCTTTTGAAGTACTGCCTTTATTCGTGTGCATGAATGCTGAAATTCTGAGGTTACGACACATGATTAATAGGGCAAGAAAACTAAACATGAGCAGTGATGTCACCCTCGAACTAGAGCTGGAACAGAGTATAGGTGAACTTTACTGTGAAATGTATAATATATGACATGAAATGTTCACACATACCCCCTACAAATTTGAGTAAGTACGCAGATGTTCCCATCAGTCCTACCGATGCAGCCACTCCTGCCACCGCTACAGAACCAGCCCCAAACAGCGGACGCTCCAATGACGGTACATGGCAGTTTGTAGAGGGCGGAAGAACAGATGGGAAGATGCCAAGACAGGCTGGAAAGGTGACAATCCCTGCCACCCGCTGAGTAGGTGTGTTGGCCATTGTTTTGAAGTAGTTGAAGTCTAGAGGGGAGGCGGAGGAGGGGAGGAGGGCGGAGGAGTACACCGAGCCCCCACACGGAGAGTGGTGGCAACATTTCCAATTTAACAATTTAAATCTTACTTGAGTAATAAGAACATTATGAACATCATACATGTGGTTTTGCTGTTTCCAAGATTTTTCCAAATCAAAGTTTTTTTGCATGGTTGTAAGATTTTGGCATTGTTTTTATGATAGAGGGGTCCAAATCTTCCCGATTTTACATTTTAAAAGGTGCAATTTAACGTATTTCAGTATCAGATGTAATTTTGGGGCATTTTACCAGTTTTTATTGGAAAGTTCGAGCCAAAGACATACTCCAAAAGTAAATTGGGACAAAGAAATGAATTTACCAAATCCCCTATTCTACTGCAAACGTTACATTTTTGATGGACACAAGATGTCCATCAAAAGTAACAGTAGCAACAAACATGATGATTTCTTACAACTTTTGTTGAGAGGATTGGAGTTTTTGATTGTAGAATGTTATGTATTTTATGTAACTTATTCATATGAAGACAGTTTTCAAACATTACTGTTTTCAGATAAATTTTTTACAAATGAAATCCTGTTTTTCAGGCGAATGTACATTGATGCGACAAAATGGGGAAATTGTGTCCATCAAAAAGTGACATTCACCCTCTCAACCAGTTCATATCCTTGAAAACTACTATTGCAGGCAAACTCAAATTCTACCAGATTTGCTTTGTGAATTTATGATTTAAATAGGTAAAAAAAATAAACTGATTAAAGTGGCCCCAAACAAAAGTATACTGAAAAATGTGTTTCTATTAAGGCCAAACTACTGGACCCCTCTAGCGGAAATCATGCTTTTATATACATTAGCCTACCTGAAAATGATTAAGACCAATCGGCGTCCTTATGGGTAACACTGAACAATTTTATAATTACTGTCGAATTCATTCAGGCAGACGCGGATTAAAGGAAATGGCAATTACAATGGCAAGTAAATGCAAGCTGTATGCATGTTTCCCATGGCACGCACCAGGTTTGGACTGGTCTGTGACCTTTGTGGTTTTTCATGAGTACATGAATATTCATGTAATACACACATTTGTTGATTAATTAAAGTTATGTTCAACTCTTAAAACCTAGCCTACAATTTTAAGTACATGGATTGTCTTAAACCTCTTATTAAGGTCGACGCTATATGTTTTTGATGTAAGTAATTTTCTGTGTAAAATGTATCTCTATTCTTACAATGGCCTAGCCTATCATTTGAGAGAAAATTGAAGAAATTTCATATTTTGTGAAAATGTGTCAGTACCGCTTTAAAGGAGCAACCCCCATTTTTAAATTTGTAAGATTTATACTTGGTTGTGTTGGTAATTGCATGGTATATACCTGTGTGAACAGTAATGCTTAAAAGTGTAAAATTCGGGGATTCCCGATCCTAATTCAACGGCAGCGCTGGACACATGAAATTTCTGTCTATCCATTAGGCCTAA
This sequence comes from Ophioderma brevispina, assembly GCA_023653785.1. Classification (NCBI taxonomy): domain Eukaryota; kingdom Metazoa; phylum Echinodermata; class Ophiuroidea; order Amphilepidida; family Ophiodermatidae; genus Ophioderma; species Ophioderma brevispina. The sequence continues at coordinate 31,917 of JAMKCH010001826.1, forward strand.
AAAAAAAATTGTTTGATTGGCATAACATAGAAAAAAAATAGGGTAGGTAGGTCGTTTGTTTTTTTTTTTTTTTTTTTTTTTTTTTTATGTTTCACATACCAGAACACAAAATATATGACACACATACAAAAACAAACAAATGGCACATCTTCACTTTTTCATTTGTCATTTTGAATGTCCTACAATGTTGCAGAGTATATCTTCAAAGTCAAAGTCATTTGATGAAGCACAACAGCGATATGGGTCAGAGTTTGTGAAGTATTATAATGAATTTGGTGGCTGGTTTGAAGTCTAGCCAGATAGCGACCAAACGCAAAAGTCGATCGATCACCGGCTCAGTTAGCTCGTTCACGTAGCGTTGATCGTTGTCCTTACCTACCTCCTACACAGGGGCTATCATAGCGGAAAATGCCTGAGCAACCTCGGGCTACGGCTCAGTGTAAAACCTTATATTTCATCATCGTCATCATGATTATCACATGATCATGGGATGGGATTCACATACATTTATCAAAAATTTGAAAAAAAACCTTTCAATGCTTTTTTTGCCTAAAATGTAAGTCTGGAGTAGAGTAGACTATCGACTAGACTGTCACTGTGACAGTGTCATACTGACCCACTGTCTGTCAGTGACAGTGGCAGTGCTGTGCATGCATGCAGCCTGCTCATTAGCTTGACAAGTCATAGCTCGGGGCCGGGGCGAAGCCCGATACGACTCCCAATATGAAGTATCCAGTTAGATAGCTTGACAGGTCATAGCCCGGGGCTATGACTTGCCCCTTCCCAATATGGAGTGCCCAGTTAGAGTAACCTCGGTGGACCCCAACGACAGGATCGCCGTAACCTCAAACTACCAGTTAGAGTAACCTCGAACTACCTGCTCATGACATTGCATGACGTGCTGTTGATAAGACTTGTCTGAATTAAGACTCCATCTGAATTTCTACCAGTGCTTTCAGGCATTGCACCTGCAGCACTTCGGAGGGAGCACCACTCGCACAAACTAGTGAATAAGGCCCTGCTGGACAACAAGCACCTGCTGCATAACACTGACAGTTTCAAAGAATCACACCAACTCAGTAGACAGAGACTGCGCTCTCGCCAACCTTTCTGCCGACACGCTGCTAAACTCTCCAGTTCCCCATTCAACATCTTACAGACATGGAATTCTGCCTGGCTAGACATTCCAAGACCAGATCAACTCTCCATTACACCTAAGACAGAACTACCACCTGGCAGCAGACTCCCACGCAAGGAATGGGTCACCCTAAACCGGATTCGCACAGGAGTCGGTCGCTTCAATAGCAATATGCACCGATGCCGATGGGGGCTGCGGCCATCGCCAGCCTGCCAATGTGGTTCTCCATCACAGAATGCGGATCACATTCTCAATGAGTGCCCTACCTTTCGTCCGCCGGTGGATACAGATATCTCAAACCCCAACCAATCAACAGTGAGTTGACTCCAACGTTTACAACACATTTAGCTGCTGCCTCATACGCACGAAGAAGAAGGGCGATCCTGTCGTTGGGGTCCACGATCCATGGATCATATATAGGATTATTATTATTTTATAGTTGAGCATCAAATTTAATCTTTAGCATCAAGGTTAAATAGCTCCCCTAAGTGTGTTTTGGATCCAACCCATAGCAAAAGAAAAAAGTATCGGCACAGTTCCCGGAACTATACGGGATAGTTTTCAGTACTATATTTGCTGTATATCTGAAGGTACCCAAAAGTATCCACTAGCGGGTACTATATATCGGGATATATTCCATTAGCTACCCGCTAGTAGATACTATTCAGATACTAGGTATCTGAGTGGTAGCCACAAGCAAATGCTAGGTATGACATGTTCCATGTAGTATCCACTGTATCCTAGACCCCTCCCCTCGGTCCACGGTGATGAAAACGCAACGAACTGACATTTACACCTAACCTCTTCAACCCATATCCGGACCCTCCGAACTGTAGTGGAAAATGTCGCCCCATCTCCCCCGAGGTCGGCGGCACATTACTGACTGAACCCCGCCACAAACATTAGTCAAAACACATGTTCTGTTATACTCGCACTGTCTCCCGACGTGCCGTATGTTCATAGAGACACTTAGCAGACCAATCAGTGTGACGCTGATTTTATTGCGCAGGATTTAAAACGTGGCCCTGGGAACTGATGTGAGCGGTTGTTCATTTGCAACCACCTGGGGTTGTCGTGCGCGCACATTGTGATTTGGCTCAGCGGTGTTGGCCTCTGCATGTCCCCCGATTTCTCGTTTTAATTTTTTACATTTGACGTTAGGATGATGCATTTTTATTGGCAACTCTAATCAAATATATATACTAGTAGTGTTTATGTAATTAATTATTATTAGCAATCCAATATCCGGAAACTCTTGTCGTGTACATTTATTGCTCATATTACTCATACGTACAAAAATCATGTTTAATTTTGATAGTTTTTGGTCACTAATCGAATAAAGATCTCCATTTCATTTTATTCACATTTCAACTAACCTGGCGCCTTCATGCTATCTTAAATGGAAAGTCTGATGAAGACAATTTTCTATCATGTGCTCATATCGAGACATCCTCCGATATCGCCGGGAGATATCTATACTTCTAAAACAGATCTGTCTGTCCAGCTTGGCATTTCGTTGTACTTGACATATGGGCTGATACCGGGGTGGTGGGGGGGGCGGGGGGGCACTCGCATATGAAATGGATATCTGGGTGTTAGGCTCGTGCTACCAAACCCCAAAGTGCATTCGGTGACAGAGACTGAAAAAATCAGGGGCCCTTTTGTTGAGAGATAGCCAAATTATCCCAAATAGGGGTTTTCTGAGTCGGGCAAATATGCAAAATTTTCTAAAAAATAGAGGGCTTTTGGGTTAAATTGTATTTTTTTTCCCAAAAAAAGGGGTCCTTGGGTGACACACAGTGGTAAAATTTTCCACAAAAGTATTGGGGTCTTTTGGGTGATGGGGTGTTTGGGTGACACGATGCTGCCTGAAAGGGGGGTCTAACAACCAACCTTACATAATACCGCGTCGCTTCCAATTGGTAGTGCCCGGTGGGGGAGGGGGGGGGGGGGGCTAGTGGAAGGAACAGTCTGACGTTGTTACCAGGGATTTTTAGAGTGACCCAAGAGGTCACAGAGAGGGCGTCTAAAAGTCAATTTGCTTAGAACTATCTGGCCTGGCACAGAACCAAGTCTGCTGGGTCAAAATCCACCCATAGGTCGAAGGTCACACATGGAGATGCACTAGTTGGTAACCTATTTTGGTCGACCCAATATTAGTTTTACAGCTCACAAAAATCACGTTTCTAGCTGTAACATCAAAACGGACTGAAATATTGGCGGAACTATTAAATATGGGGGTTTTTGGTGAAGGGCATTGGCTATCAAATGAAACTTGATTACTTAATCATACCACCACCCTTTAGGATCCTATACGCTGTTTCGCACTCTGCACTAAGCCTATTCTAAAATTCTAAGCCTTTTGAATAACTGCCTTTATTCGTGTGCATGAAGCTGAAATGCTGAGGTTACGCAACATGATTCTAATCAAGAAAACCTAACATGCGCAGTGATGTGCACCCTCGAACTAGAGCTGGAACAGAGTATCGGTGAATTTAACTGTGAAATGTATCAGATGACATGAAATGTTCACACATACCCCCTCCAACATTGAGTAAGTACGCCGATTGTTCCCATCAATTCCACCGATGCAGCCACTCCCTGCCACCCCGCTAAGAACCACCCCAACAGCGACGCTCCAATATGACGTACATGTCAGTTGTAGAGGGCGGAAGACCAAGATGTTGGAAGATGCCAAGACAGGCTGGAAAGGTGACAATCCCTGCCGACAGCTTTAGTAGTGTGTTTAGCCCCCATTGTTTGAAGTAGTTGAAGTCTAGAGGGGCCGTAGGAGTAACAACCGAGCCCCCCACACGAGAGAGTGGTGGCAACATTCCAATTAACCATTTAAACCATTGAGTAATAAAACATATGAACAATCATACAGTGGTTTGCTTGTTTCCAAGATTTTCAAAATCAAAGTGTTTGCATGGTTGAAAAGCTTTTGCATATTTTAGATAAGGGGTCCAAATCTTCGCGATTTTACATAAAATGTGCAATTTCAAGTATCAATTTAATTTTGTTGGGGCATGTTTTACAGTTTTAAAATTGCAAGTTCTGAGCCCAGACAACTCCAAACTACAATTTGGACAAATAAATGTAATTTTTAAACCTAAAATCCCCTATTTCTTACTGCAAACGTTACGTATGTTGGATGGACACAATATGTCCATCAAAGTAACATTAGCAACAAACATGATGATTTTTTACCTCTTTTTGTAGAGGATTTGAGTTGTTGATAGATTATTAGGTATTTTATTTCCACTTATTCATCATCAAGAACATTGTCAAACTAATCCTGTTTTCAAATAAATTTTTACAATAAATACTGTTTTTCAGGCGAATTTACATTTTGATGGACAAAAAATGGGAATTGAAATTGTGTCCATCAAAACGTGTACATTCACCTCTCAAAAGTCTCATATTTTGAAACTACTTATTGCAGTCAACTCAAATTTCTTCCTACCAGATTTTGCTTTTGTGAATTTAATGAATTTAAATAGGGTAAAAACAACTGATAAAGTGGCCAACAAAAGATTATCCTGAAAAAAATGTTTTCTATAAAGGCCAAACTAACTGGACCCCTCTCATCGTAGAAAACCTATTATCTCCATAGCCCTCATCACCTGAAATGATAAGGACCAAATCATCATCCTTAAGGGGTAAACTAACAATTTTATAATTAAGGGGTCAGCAGTTAATTCAGCACGACGGAAATGGCAATGGGAAAATTGAACTTAAAATGCAAGCTGTGATACATGCTTTCCCATGGCATCCACCCTGTTTTGACTGGTCTGTGCCCTTTATGGTTTTCCTCAATGAGTACAAATGATATTCATGTAATCACACAGTTTGTTGATTAAAGTTATGTTGTCAACGTAAAACCTAGCCTACATTAATACCTGGATCTTAAACCTCTATAACGTCGATCGCTATCGTTTTTTTGAGTAGTTAAATTTTAATGTGAAAATGTATCGCTATTCTTGCAATGGCAGACTATCATTTTGGAGAGAAAAGTGGAAGAAATTTCAATATTTTGGGAAAATGTGTCAGTACCGCTTTAAAGGAGCAACCCTCCATTTTTAAATGTGTAAGATTTTACTTGGTTGGTGTTGGTAATTGCATGTATAATAATACCCTGTGTGAACAGTAATGCTTAAAAGTGTAAATGCGGGGATTCCCGATCCAATTCAACGGCAGCGCTGCACTCATGAATTTCTGTCTATCCAGAAGGCCTAAACAAAAAATTGTTTGATTGGCATAACATAGAAAAACCAAGCATCAAATGTAAAAAAATGCAGTAGCCTATAACAGATGCATACCATCAAAAAAGACAACACACATCCTTTAAAGTACTATATGCTTTAACAAAAAACAAGAACCAATTCACGCACATTAATACAAAACACTTTGTGGTAGATAATCAACCTGGAAGGGTGAATCACGTAATAATTAACATACACCGCAGGAACGTGAAACACGCCGCCACCAATTACTTTAGAACAATAGGAGATCTTCATCGCAGGGAGGATATCCCATGCGGCATCACAGGACATTCTTGAGGTGAAATGTCCCAACACTGGTGCAACCGAAATTGCTGGGATGAATCAATCCCCTCTAGATCGCAGTGGTTGTGAAGGCCACCTATGACTGGTTGGAGTGAGAGAATTTGGGCTGTTCAAGTTAACACAGTCAAGTTAAAGGGAGCCAAAATACATTTGGCTTTATTGCCATCATTAGTTTGCACTCATATACACTGCTTATATTTAAATACCATCAGGTCAGAGCCGTGCCATACAGGAACATTCTAGCAATTATAAAGTGTGCTCTGGTTTGCAAGCAACATCTTTTTTATTCAGTATACTTTGGAAAGTGAGAAAGTAGAATAGTCAATGAAAAATCCTCCTTTTATTATGAAAAGAACTTTCCATAAATAAAAAAAAGCAACAAATGAAACTGCTAATGAAGATAAATATCCTGATAAATGGAATTACATTAGGCCTAATGCATGTTATTTTAGGTCAAAATGAATGAAAATACAGCTTAAAAACCTTTTAAAACTTGTTTACCTTTTTTATATCAATAACGGTTCGTCACAATAACAAACAAAACTTCATTTTATTTAAAATGTATGTACTGTGAGTCATAGCCTCCAGTATTACACTTTGACTTGTTTGAGACAGATATTTTCATGTAAGTAGCTTTGGGTAAGCAGTTGCAGTTATAATATAGCCTACTTGATTTTTTCAGACAATGCAGAATGGGAAATAAACCAGCACCAAACTTTTGATCATGTTAATAACATCTCTCAATTGAACTCATTTTCCTCTAAAATGTATTGATTCCACACAAAGTTACTTTAGATGCTGATGTTGGCCCTACTATTAATTTAATCTTTGGTTTATTCTCTGTTCAAAATCGTTAACTTGTTACCTTTTAATTCTGTTAACACTTCATGAGTAACATGCCTGTACAAAGTTTGGTTTCCACCTTACTAAAACATTCACACAACTGCAATACAACTTTCGCAGATAAGTAAATGAATATTGTAGAATTGTTTTCTTCTTTATATACAATAAAAACTTATTGTGAAAACAAATGACTATTTAAGTCATTTGTCCTTTTACCTATTGTGCCAATTAAATCAGAAACATAATTTAACAAGAAGATTCCTTAAAAAAGACAATCTGCCTATTAATCGTAGCTTCGTACTTAATTAGGCTTGATTTTGCATATACCTGAACACTTTACAATAGGTTACAAATCAAAGATCTATTACCTCTTTGAATATTCCCATCCTACTTCCAGTAATAATTACTATATATCAGTTCCATGATGATGATAATTGTTTTCACAATTGTTTTAATTTACATAAAATTCTCTATAGGCCAACAAGTTATTGTTTTTCAGCTAGTCTTTTCCAAGCTAACTAAAGGTTTACGTCTTTTTGTTCTTTACCGTTAATTTATTTATAAAACAGCTACATTTGAAAGTCATATCCCATGATACGCAACACTTCAACACATTGCTTTTCGATGATCCACAGCCTCATCCCCTGTGATGTACCCACAGGAGTTGAGATTTTTACATCATCGACCCGTTCGCCTAAGTATACATGTTGCCTAATCATACGTGGCAAATGCGATCTACTGCTGACAGAACTTAGTCATTTGGTATTTTCTGTTCGTAAAAGGACAGAATTAATAACGCATGGACTGACGCCTCTGAAAAAAAAGGCACCGGGATATAAACATTTGTTACTAATAACATCAAACCCCTCATCCAACATCAGCTGAAATTGTGTAATTAAACTTTTTCCTTCTCGGATATAAAGAATGAACCATAAACAAAAATGCAGGTGTTAGAGGCACAATGCACTTTAAGTGATTTGAAGTGGCCTGCATTATCTGAAATGGTACCCTTACTGCACTTGTTTACTATATGTTAAAAGGGTCACTTAAATTTTTCAGAAAAGCGTTCCCATTTTTCTTTAGCCAGGTGTTTTTAACATCTTTATATGCATACCAGAGTATAAGTCACCCTAAATGAACACCCAAAAATTTTATTTTTAAGTTATGATAATACAAATGTGCCTTTAATCATTGCAATAGTTAATGGTTACTTCATTGTCATACGTATTAACTATTATTAATTGAACTCCACAAAAATATACCCATAATCTGGGCTTGGTATTTTTTTATTAATTTTTCACTTGACATACTTCAAGTGACATAGGTCTATTCCATAGCCAATCTATGTAAACGTTTAGATACATTACAGTGTATTAATTTCTTGTTTACGCTTACCCGAAACCATACAATAAGCCAATTTTGATGGCAATGACTTTTAAATCAATAGTTGTTGTTATGGAAAACCGGTTTTATATTTCTTTTTCAACTTCCCAGGAACAGCAAATATTGCTGGTATAATATTTTAAGTCTCGGATTTTCAATCGTAAGACATGCTCCATGTGACCCTCATACAGGGCAGTTTTGTCAATCCTGTGTGGAATCTTTTTACCACACTTTAATGGAGATATTCATAACTTCTTCAGTCTCTTAATTTACTTAACGCCCGGGGGGGGGGGGGGGGGTTCTCACATTTGGTTTGGGTACAAGGACGCTGTCCTCCATCAACTCAGAAGTAGTAACCCATAGCTATTACCATTTTTTTTTTTTTTTGCAAAAAAAAAGGGAACCCATAGCTATAATAATACGCAGAGATGGATGTTTAAGCCCAAATTTCAAACCCCCAAATTTGCCCATTTTCACTGCAACATTTGGACAATTTTGGCTTCAGATTGAGAAATGTGACTAATTTTCCAACAATTGTTTAAAAATTTTGGTTTCCTATGAGAACATGCGGCTTAAGTTTCCAACCATTCAAGAACATGTTTATGAAAAAGTACCATTTGCTATAACCAAAATTGGCATGGAAAAAAGGGGTCATTGATATACCAGAATCCTTAAACTGGGACCAATTCTGTGCCGTCCCTCTAAGGACCTTTGTTTGATAAACCCCCCCCCCCCCCACTTAACTACTAGTTTTCCTTGCAGACCATTTATGGTCAATGTCTAAGACTACAATTATAAAATTTGGTAGTAAAATCACTCTGCTGGCAAATGTGAATATGACTGAACTAAATTATTCTGAAGTCCATGGTCCAACCTCTTGTGGTCAATTTACTTGACCAGGACAATCTCATTTTTTTGGTCAACTGTCAAATTTACTTTTGGTTTGATAACAAGTATTGTAAAATGTCAACTTAATACAAAATTACTAAAATCATAGCAATATAACTCGACTAATATACAACCGATTTCACCCATCGACACTATCAATTGGGCTAATTTTACCCCATCTTCAATACCAGACTAGGTTTTCAACACTTTATCCGCATAAACAATTTGAAAAAGCAAAACAATTTCACATTACATAATATTGGAGCAAGCACAAGGTTAATGTATCATAGCAAGTTCCCAAGAAATAACAGTGGTTGCATAACCCTTGCTTCATGTAGTAGAGGGGCGTTTTGCAACTAATCCCTAATACATGCACTGTCTATGAATGTACTGTACTGAACATATGTCAGTAATTTAGGCAGTGGAAAGAATTTTAAGGAGCACAACCTTTCAATATTAGTTTTTAAAGTACTATAGTGTTTTGTGTGAGGAAGGTGTAAAAAGGTCGAGTTTTTGTATCAAAATGGGATTTTTGTGGGATGAAATGCCGGGATCATGCATGGGATTATTGAGGTGGAATGTACCAAAACTGATGGATTGTGGATGGTCGAATATATGCTCTCTTAGTAGCGGTGGGTGTTCTAAGGCCATTATGATGATTGGTTTGAAGTGAAGAATTTTGGCTGTTTTCAAGTTAAACAGTGCAGGTTAAAGGTCAAGCATATTACTATTATTATAGGTGCGCTTTTGAAACCATGTGTTGAATATTGCATTCGTGAATGAAGACTGCATAACTAAGCACTAGCTTCAGGACAACTGGGAATGAGTGTCAAGTACATCAGGCCCAAGGCCCATGGAACTTAAGACACTGGGAAGATGGGAAAACAATAAACTAACCTTTGGCAAGAACATAACTATCATCTCCCTAGATCGCATGGAATTTCACTGCCTAGTGGTTTTGATCAGAACCTAGGCGGCAAATACAATCCTCTCTAGTCCATCATTGATAATGCATGCTTTCAGCCTTCACAGCCTCCTACATTGTAGAACAACAGACAATTCGCACAATGTTCGCCTACCAAACATTCATGCCAAAACAACAAGGACGAACAAAAATGCCCCAAACGCAACATCGCTCTCTCATAATTTTTAATGCACAACATAACTTTCACAGAATGTCATTACTTGCATCCTTCGAGTTTCAAAAGAATTGGACAAGACAATGAGGACTAGTTATGAAAGAGAATTGGGGTTTCCTACTCTAATTGGCTACGTGAATGACATAGCCTATAATTATAGGCTAAAATGGGAGGTTAGGAGGTCGTTGTTTTTTTTTTTTTTTTTTTTTTTTTTTTTTTATGTTTCACATACCCATAACACAAAATTATATGACACACATACAAAAACAAACAAATGGCACAACTCTTCACTTTTTCTGTAACACAATCTTTTTATTTGTCATTTGAATGTCCTACAATGTTGCAGAGTATATATCTTCAAAGTCAAAGTCATTTTGATGAACGCACAACCGCATAGGGTCAAGTTTGTGAAGTATTAAATGATTTGGTGGGCTGGTTTGAAGTCTAGCCAGATAGCGACCAAAACGCAAAAGTCGATCGATCACCGGCTCATTCGCTCGTTCACTAGCGTTGATCGGTGTCCTTACCCTACCTCCTAACAGGGGCTATCGTAGCGGAAAATGCCTGAGCAACCTCGGGCCGGGCTCCGTGTAACACCTAGATTTCACAATAATCGTCATCACATGATTATCACTGAATCATGGGATGGATTTCCATAACATTTATCAACATGGAAAAAAAACCTTCAATGCTTTTTTTGCCTAAAATGTAAGTCTGGAGTAGAGTACAGACTATCGCTAATCTGTCACTGTGACAGTGTCATACTGACCCACTGTCTGTCAGTGACAGTGGCAGGCTGTGGCATGCATGCAGCCTGCTCATTAGCTTTGCAAGTTCATAGCTCGGGGGTCCAGGGGCGAAGCCCCGATTACGACTCCCCAATATGAAGTATCCCATAGATAGCTTAAGACGTCATAGCCCGGGGCTATGACTTGCCCCTTCCCAATATGGAGTTCCCAGTTCGAGTAACCTCGGTGGACCCCAACGACAGGATCGCCGTAACCTCAAACTACCAGTTAGAGTAACCTCGAACTACCTGCTCATGACATTGCATGACGTGCTGTTGATAAGACTTGTCTGAATTAAAGGCGACGCAAGATTTCCTTTCCGGGGGGGAAGGCGCCCCAATTTTCAAACAAATTGTGTTTTTTTTTGCTTGATACTAAGGCTTGACCATATAAGAATCATGTGTAAAATAACAAGCCAAGCCCAACTCGAAGTCCTTCACATAGAAATCACAACTTTGTGGTTAAAAACTTCCGGATCCGGGAAATTTGTTATACACTGTAATCCTACGCACTGTTATACTGTAACATAATGTGTACTTGCATGAAAACAAAGATCCGATTCAGCTCTCATGTTGGAATCAGAAAGCATTTTAGGTACGACTTTAGTTCTAGTTGAACTATTTTTGATTACTACAAAAACAAAAAATATAAATTTCGATCTCTGAGTCAGACTTTAAGACCCATCTGAATTTCTACCGTGCGTCAGCATTGCACTGCAGCACTTCGGAGGGAGCACCACTTTTTTTTTTTTTTTCGCACAAACGATGATAAGCCCTGCTGGCACCAAGCACAACCTGCTGCATACACGACATGTCAAAAGAATCACACCAACGCAGTAGACAAAGACGCGCTCTCTCGCCAACCTTTCTGCCGACACGCTGCTAAACTCTCCAGTTCCCCATTCAACATCTTACAGACATGGAATTCTGCCTGGCTAGACATTCCAAGACCAGATCAACTCTCCATTACACCTAAGACAGAACTACCACCTGGCAGCAGACTCCCACGCAAGGAATGGGTCACCCTAAACCGGATTCGCACAGGAGTCGGTCGCTTCAATAGCAATATGCACCGATGCCGATGGGGGCTGCGGCCATCGCCAGCCTGCCAATGTGGTTCTCCATCACAGAATGCGGATCACATTCTCAATGAGTGCCCTACCTTTCGTCCGCCGGTGGATACAGATATCTCAAACCCCAACCAATCAACAGTGAGTTGACTCCAACGT
>JAMKCH010001827.1:0-38968 GCA_023653785.1 Ophioderma brevispina
GAGAGGCCAAGTAGATCGACCCTGCATGTGATCTCTCCTACAGTTGTACAAAGAAGGAGACTTGGATGGCCTGATGCAGCATCTTTCTTGGTTGATATTGTACAGTTTTACATTGGCAGCACCAAAAAGTACTTTCCATGAAGTTGCCCAAGACCCGATTTTCCGCCGCAAGTCTTTGTTGAGAGAGGCAGGATTCTGTCCTTTTTTGACTTTCTGAAGTGTCATGAATTGTGACAATCGTCTGCGTGGAGGATTGGATGATTCAAGATTCTTCTTGTGAATGTCGTCAATGAATATTATGAAAAGTGAGTTAACCACGTATTTATTTAGCTCTTTCAATAACAAATGGCTAGTGGGTTTTGTAACGATTAAAGGTACGCATTATTGGAAGCTCATATCTTGTTTTTTTTCCTGATATTGAAATGATTTTTCTTTTCTTAGGCAGAATGTTGGCGATGTCTTTCCAGAATGGAGTATGATTTCGTTGATTTGAAAAGCCCACCCGACAGAAGACAGAACAACTTGTATTTAGTCCAACTTGCCTGCCTATGATTTCCGATTTGAAAACCCGATTGCCTAACAATGATGTGTACTTATCATTCATCATTCATCAACCATGGACAAGTCTGTTTGCTGACTCATTGTTCGTTGGACCATATCTTGAAAACCACTCAACCAAAATAATAACAGATTTGCTGGCAAGGGTTAAGCTCAGCTGCTGGAATGCCATGATGAATCATCTTCAACCATGCCTTTTCATCCCTGTGCCATACACACCATCATCAGAAACAGTGACATCGCTAGAGGAGTTTGTTTGCCAACTTTTGATCCGGGTACGACCATCACCAATGTTGCTGATCTATGGCTGGAAGTGTTTCACCAGGAAACAAGATCCTCCTCTTCCTCTTCCTCCCTCCTCGCCCGATGTCACCCCACTGCTGCGTGTAGCCCTCCTTCCAGCATTTTCCACTTTTATTCTAAGACTTGATCTTGCTTCTCTTGCCCACACTCTAAATTCAGGGATTTAAAAGCAATTTTTGTAAGAGACTTTCGTGTAGTGCGCATCTAATTAAATTTTGCATTTAAAATTTTAATAGATTCCATCATATTAGATGGAAATCAAATCTAATATGATTTAATGTAATGCAATAGAAATGATTTTTAAAACCTAACTTGATTGGTCACTAAACCTAACATTGATTTGTTACTACATCCTAAGGATTACTTTTAAATCCCTGAAATTTAGAGTTGCTGTTGGCTTTATTTCCCCTGTTATGTCATCTCTCTAGTGCGCGCTGTCCTTCATTTCACCTTTTCCCTTTTCTCTGTCAGTCTTTCTAGTCCCATCTGTTGTCCTTGTTCTGGATACATCACTATGATCTAGGTAAAATTCTTCTCAATTCCCTTGCCACAGTTCAGTACTCCCATTTACCATGTATTTAGAAAATACACACCCTGGTTTTGGGTATATATATGATACCGCAAATCATAAAGCTCAGTTCCTTTCAATGTAGTACAAACAATCCCACTGAACGTGTCCTTGGTGGATGGCATATTGTTAACTCGTGATGCCCTGTCGATTTTCTATTTTGATTCTTTTTCACCTAGGTTCTTTGCCTAATTTCTGTGCGGCGAACTGTCTCTAAAGTGCAACGAAGATTTCAAGTCATCCATATTTCCCGTGATAGTGTAGTGATTTCATACCGATTAACACTCAATTGATCCTTTTCCTTTAACGCAAGATGAAGCATCTTCCTTTCCATTGCTCTTTGTACTGGAATCAATTGTGTTCCACTTCCTTAGTTGTTGACCATGTCTCAGCTCTATAAATCATGTGTTAATCACACACTGATATACACTCTCTTCCTAAGCTTCCTTAGTGGCAGTTGAAGCCTTCTCGCGGCGTCCCTGTTAAAGTCACCTCACCTTTGTGGCTAACTGTTCAACAACTTAGTCCAAATATCGTGTTTTAAAACACCACATTGAACATCTTGAAGACCACCCTCAATTCCTAAGCGCGAGCTCCTCACCAGAGGAACTTTCCTTATGGCAAGCACCAAATTTTGTATCCTGCAGCTGAACATTGAGGGTCTCACCCCATGCTAAGCGTGACATCAACTTACAGCTCTCCAGGGGAAACGGAGTGATATCGTCCTCCTCCAAGAAACTCACTGCGAATCTGAAAGAGAAGCTCAAATCGAAGGTTTGACCTTATTTGCTTCATTCCGCACAACAAGCATGGTATCGCTTGCACTATGTGCGCAAGGCATACAGTGGATCAACCCTGCCAATCTTCAATGAATTCGCCGATTCGCAGTGGATAAATTTGAAGCAATGGGAACTACCCACTTCACCCACATCTATAAGATCCACCACCCGCTGAGGCAGACTTCAACTCCCTGCCAGTAGTTCATCGGAGCTCCTTCGTCTGCTGGAGATTTCAACTGTAGAAATACAGCATGGGGAAATTCCAATACTGACCAGAATGGCAAAGCAGCTCTTGATGGATTGAAGCCCAAGACCTCCAACGGCTGTTGGTAGTAAGGATCCACCTACCGTCTATTTCTAGCAGTCATGGGACATGGACCTGTCCGACCTGTCCACATCACCATCGACATCCATCCCGCTGCTTCCAGACAACGTTCCTCCCTAGAATTTCCTAGATCAGGTCATTGCCCTATCCTGGTCCACCAGTGACACAAGGTCACGATCTCCAGCCTCTACAGAAAGAGATGAATTTCAGGAAAGCCAACTGGTCGCAGTTCAAACAACTCACCAGCGAACTGTCATCCACGCTGCCAGACCCGGCTTCATCTAACATCAACGATGCATATTCTGACTTCTGCACCATGCTCCACCAAGCAGCTAAATGTTCTATTCCAAGAGGCAGATAGGAATCCCTACACCCCCTGTGGGACAAGGAATGCGACGAGTTATACAAATCGTATTGTAATACCAACTGCGATACTTAGAGAACATCACAGTGTAACCAGCTACTGTATCTGCTTGGCCAAAAGATACGCACCAGATGGGAAGAGGATATATCAATATCAACCTTTACCCCCTCAAGCCGCAAGGCCTGGAACACCATAACAGCTCACCGGGCGTAGCTGTCCAGCTAGCAGTGTCCCTGTCTCTGCAAACTCCATCGATTCAGTACTTGTCACCAATGGAAAGTGGCAAGACCACCATCCAAGGCGAAAGCCCACTCTCGTGCTGGTAATGGCAGAAGATAAACCGCTTCTACAAACCTCTCCACCGTCAAGCCCCATGTCCCCACCATTCACCTACGATGTGATCACCGAAGCAATGAAAGTTCTCAAGAATGGGGAAGCTCCTGGCATGACAACATCCATACAGAATTCTTGAGAGAAATTGCACCCTAAGCTGTGCGATGGCTCCCACTCCTCCTTTCTACTTGAATGGGACTCACTATTCCCTCCAGATGGAAGACGTCAAAGGTCATTGCAATCCTTAAGCCCAAGAAACCACAATGCGCCTAAGAGTTACAGACCTATCTCGCTACTATCTCACAGCTATAAGCTGCTTTACGACTGATACTCGGCAGATCAATGATACGGTCGGGGCAAATTTACCCCGCACCCAAGCTGGATTTCGAAGATGTAAATCAACCAACTTACCAGATAGCAAGACTATTTAAGAAATCGATCAGCCCTTCCAGGAGAAGCAGAGGTTTGGAGCAGTCTTCATGGACCTAACTGCTGCGTGCGATACAGTCTGGCACCGATGCCTCTACCTCAAGCTACTCAAAATCTTCCCAGATGTCAACCTCGCTTGTCAAGTTCATTATGCTGCTCATCCACGACAGATCTTCGTCCTTGAGACATCAAAATGGGCAATGCAGTAGTAAGCGCAAACTTCGGTATGGTGTCCCACAAGGTTCTGTCCTGGCACCCGGTGTCTTCAACATCTACGTCTCCGATATGCCACGGGAGATTGTTCGCATTACTCCTACGCAGACAACATGGCAACTTTGGAATTGCTGCTGACTCCTTTGAGTCCTTAGAAACAGTGCTGGCAGAAAGACTAATTCACTGTAAGCCAATTCTTCCACCGATTGGCACTTGAACTCAGCAAACACAAGACCATCAGCTCTGTTTTCCACCTGGTCAACTCGATTGCGCAAAAAGAGAACTAAACCTCACTCTAGATGGGAAAAACTGTCACATGACCCAACACCGAAGAACCTTGGGCGTCACAATGTACCGCATCCTTACTTTCGAATCAACACCCCAATGCCGTCGCTGCCCAATACTCAGTCCGCGTGTCACCTCCTCAGAAGGCGCGCAGGAACTGGATGGGGTGCATCCGTTGACACCTTACATACATTAACTGTTTTGCCTTGGCATCCTCCCACTGCTGAATACGCTTCACCAGTATGGAGTCACAGCTTACATTCACACCGCAAGATTGATGTCGTTCTGAATGTTGCAATGAGCCTTGTTAGTGGTTTGCATTTTGGCCACGCTGTAGAATACCTCCCAATCCTGTCCTGGCATAGCTCCTGCACATCTTAGGAGAACCTTCAGACAGTCAAGCTCGCCAAGAACCTGTGTGAACCTGTTAGTCTATCCCACCACCAACACCCTTTTGAGGATCAGCGAATTCCACCGAATCACTTTGCTCCGCAATCCATGACACTGCAGTCACAGTCTCCCTATCGATCATCTGGATCAATGACAGATGTTTTGAGCAATGGTCCAATCCCTCTACTTTGAACCTAAACATTTTTGTGGACACCCTCTACACGCCCAAATGCTGTGACCTTGATAGGAAAGCATGGGTCAACCTCAACAGACTCAGAACTGGCGTTGGTCGTACCAAGACCTTCCTTCCAAGATCGGAGTAGGACCATCACCAAACTGCGATTGTGGAGAGCCCCAAACCATTAGCCAGATCATAGATGACTGTGAGGTTTACAAGTCACCAAAGAATTTCCAGGCCTGATCAACCTGGATGATAACTCTCAGCTTGTTAAAGACGGTTCTTCCACTGTGATTTGGATTTCACGAACGAACGAACGAACTTGGGACATAGGCAGAGGGTGTTTTGACTCAATCCCCATGATGCATAGCAAATGTGCTATACGGTACGTACTAAACAACATGTCAGTACTTAGGTAAAAAAGCCTTCAAAAGTTTGAGACCACAATATATTTCATAATCATGCTAAAAATACCTTAATTACGACGCTTTGTGGCTGAAATTAGTGTTGCAATCCGGGTTTTCTATGTGTTAATAATAGAATTTTTATGGGATCACGTGACCCAATTGAGGTGAAAATTTCGACTCAAAACTGGTGGCATTGTGAGATGACTCAACAACCTCTGGGACATAGTGATGTTCTTATCAGTCAACAGGTTTCATTTCAAATCCCCCCGCATATTTACCCTTCATTGATTTGGGTGAGGACCTCTTCATCAGCTGCGTTGGTGATGCTTTTTCATTTCCAGGGTTTGTTTCACATATATCTATAGCGTCCAACTTTCGCAATTGAATTATGCTTTACTGCAATTGTGTCTTTGGTCCTCAGAGTTGCCCATTAACCTTTTTATCTTCTGCATCTGTACTCGCAAACTATTTACTTTTCTCTTTTCAAGCTTATCAGTTGAACTTTCCAGGTCCTTACAGATTTAGTTGTCCAAATCAAAGCAACCTCATCTACAACATCTGTCCATCAATGTTAATTTCCCTTTTCTTGAGGTTTGACTTCTTCTTCAACCATCTTCTCTCTTTCTGAGAGCTTTCCTTTGTTCCCTTCTTTGATGCGTGAGTAATTGAAGGCCATAAATCGGCTAAATTCCTTTAATTGTGGAAGTTTTAACTCAGATCGGTCATGTTTTAAGCACACATTCCAAGAACGCACTGGATTCGCTAGAATTGGGCATAATACTTTTAAATAGATATACTCACGAACCATTCTCCCTTCAGGCCTTGTTTAGTACAGTGGTTGATGAAGCCAAAGTGATTCAAATTCGGAGTCGTTTGCATCAAAATACCTCAGTTTACACGCAGATGTCGGCGCCAGGAGTATCATCTCTATTCCAATTTCATACAACGCCGCTGATTTTTTCTGTGATAATGGGCAATAGGTTCCAACTTCCATTGTACAACTTAGTGATGTCAAAATCATTTACTGTTTTTAATGGGGACCAGAACCATAAGGAATGGGTTAAAATGAGAAGGAAATGTTTGTGCCGAGGAGAACGTAGTCCATCCATGAACGACAAGGAGCGCTGTTGTCAAGAACATAATTTTGAGCCTTTAAGTTGCTGTAGGCCTAACACTATACGAAAAGATAAATACAATGTTTTAAGGTTTGTTAATACACGAGACTACATCAAAACATCAATTCCATAATTCGGAAATGCAATACTCAAGGTGTGTCCAAAGGGGGGGGAACTAATTACACAGGGTGTCCCCAAACAGGGTGTATTTGCGGATTCCTTACAGTGCACCTGGTCGCTTCAATAAATTTCAAACAGCGACAAATTCTTGCAACACAGATGGTAGTTGTGCAACCCGTAAGAAGTACTTGAACCGTACAGAGTAGGAATCAGATGGCAATATAGGAACTGCAGTTTCCATATTCCGCCTCACCATTCACACGCCATACATACCGCGCGCACGACACCACCACACACACCCACATACGCGCGCACACGTGCACAAGTGCATCAGTTTTCGCCTTATCTGGAGATAAGGCGCATTATATTAAATAAATGCCCATAGAGGTTACCTTCGGTAATTGGGGATTACATTCACATGTAGAATATTAATTGTAAAAGTGCTCGTTGTCCTCGCAACTTCATTTATTGCCAGCAATAGATATGCCGAGGATGTTGATAAATACCTCATTCAACATTTCTTTAAATTTGTATGGAAATATAGTGAAAGGTTAAAAGAAAGGCTATTAGTGTCAGATTATGAGAAAGGAACCCTGAAACTGGTTCATCTACCATCGTTTATCAATTCGCTAAAGGTTCGGGATACAACGTCTCACAAATAATTAGAAGCAACATGGAAAATATTCCATTATTTGAATTTCATTTAAAACATTTCATTTGTTACTATTACAATGTATCGGCAAGCTATATGACAGGCCCTTAATGAAGTGTGTCTACACCCTAAAACAACGTGGGTCCATTTTCCGGGGTCAGTAGTCAACTATGCACACAACTCCGAATGAGTGTTGTAAACACTACGCCTTAAAGGGCCCACGATGCAAATAGAATTGATGGTGTTTGTGTCAAGTCTACAAGGAGGGACGAGAAAGCATTCAATATTTGGGTTTGGTGATGACATCATTAAGTGCAAATATTGATTATTCAGAGAGTAATAGAAAAATCCAGGTGACTGGTGTGATCTATTCATGACGCCTGAAAATCATAGTTTCACTACTGATTCATTGGTAGCTGTATTCTGTTTTGTGGCCCTTTTTATTGGATTGGAATGCCCCGTAAGATGTGAAGTAGGTTTATCCGTCTCAAGTTCCGGGGACCTTTAAGACTGACTCAGGATTTCCCAATGAGGGCGCACTGAATTTTTAAACAAATCGTGTTTTTTTACAATATACAAATGCTTGTCCATACACTAATCACTGTGTGAAATAACTAAGCTCAAATCGAGCCCTTCATGTAGAAAATCTCAACTTTGTTATAAAAATACCGAATCCGTAATTTTTGTTATACACGGCACTATGGCACTGTTACACTACTGTGCCATAAATGCTTACTGCTTGAAAACGAAAACCGATTCATCTCTAACTTTTGGAATTCCGCATTTTAGGTGCCTATCTTAGTTTTAGGTGGCTATTTTTAATAACCTCACAAAATTATATGTGTCGAAATCTCTGAGTCAGCCTTTAATGAAGTGTGTCGAAACAATATTCGATGTTCCATTTGGCTATTCTAAAGCGAATACTTAAAACAACAATGTATAAATGAATATTATCTTATTTTACAAGTGTTTCACACAAAATTGATGTTTATGGAAATAAAAGATAGATCCTTTTCTGAATATCAATATATAATTAAAACACTTGTGTTTCAATGGAAAGTAATATTTTGATACGCTAAGAGGCCAATATTTGATGCAAAATAACGTGTAGCTTGATAGAATAAACATGATCTAATGTTCTAATCCTTATATTGATTGTTTCTATAATTGTTTCTTACGTAGCTGGCATATGTCTATATGGATTAATCTTTTCAAATGATTAATGCACTGATAGCTAGGGAAACATTCCATTTGAAATGGTTTTTTGCCGAATAAGGACTACTTACACACCTTCATATCATTAACATTTTAATCTATTTCAATTAACCGTAAAATCCCTCGTATAGCACAATACCCAGCTTGTATACTACCGATGACGAAAACCTTACAAGAGAAGAACTATTTGAGTAGCGCCCTCTTACTATATTTTGCAAGCTTCTGCAGATGAACAACTATTTCGCTGGCGTAATGTGACGCCAAATCGTTCGTTTACTTACTATCATTGAAGAAAGATATAAGAGGAACCACATGACCCACCATCCGGAGTTTAATCTGTTTTTCATTCACCTGCACAAAATGAAGACAATCGACCGCGAACCCTTTGATCATAATCACTCTGCCGCAATCGATGATCGGCGAGCAATCATTACTGGAGATTTTTTTTGAAAACTCTATGGGTGATAATAAGCACGTAAAAAGTGTAAATTATATATCATATCACATAAAGGTACGCTGTCTCCGGTGTGTATTGTTGCTGTTTTCGTTAACTACGCAGTGTGTTTGTACATCGTTATTCGTTCAGCTTTAGATTTTTGATTGATCGATTGCTGGGGGAAACAAATCCTATTCAAATATCACACGTGCCCACAGGGACTACTTGGGTCCTTTGGGAAATTTTCCCCCGTCCTCTTTGCCTGACTTTTCTGCACAAAGAGCTGTCGTTGTTGGGTTCGCCGAGATGTCGTTAGTCTGCAGTGTTACTGACTCATTGCAACACTTTGTCGATTTTCTAACCCCATGCAATAATCTGCGATTATATTCAACTCTGGAGAGACAGAAAGTCCAGCCCTTTACCAATTCTTCCAAGTTACACTTGTCGGTTGCGAAGGAAGATGGCAAGGCGAGTAGAAATCTGTGTATTTTACGAATATTTTCATACTAAATTGATCATTTCCTATTTCTTTTTTCAGTGATGGATTTATATCCAGTTAAATAATTGGCTATTTATTCAAAAGTACGAGTCCTTTACCATTCGTTGACCAGACAAAGAATCTGTCAAAAACATTAATGCATTTTTGTGGGCAAATTGAAGTTCGAGCTTTCATTTCATATCGACAGGCCGGGGACCAGTTTTTTTTTCTAATCAGAAAATTGCGTTCACAGGGTTAGCCCCCGGACATTTGTTTCATAGCCGCCATATTGGATTTTTAACTGAAATACAATAATTTTACTGCTTTTTATCCAAAGGACAATTTTGTCGTCAATTGTTTTTAAGTCTGTATTCATTGTTAACCATTATCTTTCAAATAAACATGATATTGCATGGCTTCAACTTCGTTATCATTTTCTGACCATATTTCTTAATGCCTATATACAGCACATACCATAGCCGCCATCTTGGATTGCCATTCATAATTTCCATCAAATCCTTAGTTTTGCTGCTTTTTTCAAACCAAGGGGCAATTTTATCTTCATTTGCAAAATTTCCTAAGTAATTATGACACCAATCTTTCCATTAAGACATATTATTTCATGCTTCGACTTAATTGTCATTTTCTATCAATACTGATATAAGTGGCTGAACCGTCTACGTACACCAACGGCTGTGGACGTATTTCAGGTACAGTTTAATATTGAAACCATAGGAGGCACCCCATGATGAAATCAACACAAGACTTTTAAAATTTAAATTCGTACAACCTCCTTTCACTCTTTGAGTGAACATCAAAAGAGGACATTTCACTGCCAGACATCATGCACTGGGACTGAAGTCATACTCCTGTCGGCAAGAGAAAGCGATTGAGAATTTAATCAATTATTAGATTGTCATTTTGAAAGCAACCAGATACAATCAATGTCCTTGCAATTGGTCAATCCCCATAGCTCGTCCCTGGCGAACTGGAGTCTGATTCACGCCTTCACTGCCTGCCATTGCCATACGCGACCAACATTAACTGACTGGAATTTAAATGAAAAAGCTTATTCACGTGATAATTCCGAACTGAGAGGCAACTTAACCGATTATACACGTCTAGCCCTCTTCTATTCATAGATTATCCATTGTATTTCTTTTTTAAAGTTCGTTGCCACGACCTTTATTTTTGATAATGTGGTCGTAGGCTGACCACATTATCAGAAATAAAGGTCTGGGCATCGAACTTTGAACGAAAGAAATACAACAGTCAGTCTAGAAACACTTATATGAATCGTGTAGAATACGTCTGGCCAGTGCTGAGGGGTAAAGGGATTATACATTATAATCGCATTATGGACACCTGCCATGATCATAACATCTGTTTTTAATCAAAAAAAACAGATAGAATGAGACAAACTTAAGTCTGTCAGGCTGAATGCCACAGCGATACTGTCCCCATATGTTGTAACAATCAGGACTGTAATTAAAAAAAAAGAATCTATAGTGTCGTATAGAATGGTATTTTTACGGTCAAAGGTCAATTCCAGAGACATGATTACTGTCAATATTCTGGAATAAAAAGTTGAATATTAATGTTAGGGACACCAACAATGGCGTGAAATCTGCATATGCTAAATATATAAATTTGCAATTATAAATACATATTAACGAGACACACAAAAGTTTTTGTCAAGCCTGAATGTCACAGTATACTTATGTGTAATGTGCATTGGTCCGCAAGCAGGGAATTATTTCACAAATGTACAATCTGAGTGTCAACGAATGACACGTTTACTGGTCAAAGGTGAATTCCACCAATAATGAGCGCAGATTTTGCAAATATATCATTCATTACAAAAGAGGAGATGTTATATTAAAAGACACAGTGCAGGCCTCTACGACCTTACCTTTGCATTTCACGTCTCCCACAAAACATCATTGGTGTCTTTAAGACTTGCTAATAATCATATAGGTAATATAGTCTTATTCTAAAATTACCTGGATGTCTTCAGCCTCTTATTAATGCCCCTATCTGTTTTGGGGTAGGTTATTTTTATTGTGTAAAATATAATCTCTATTCTTCAAATGGCTAGACTATCAGTTGCGAACAAATTGAAGAAAGTCCATATTTTGTTAAAAAATGTGCCAGTGCCCGCTTTAAATAAAATTAGCTAGCCCTTTGAAGCAGTGTAAAATGTAGATAGATGGCTGACATACTGACTTTTGGGTGTGGCATACTATTTGATGATTGAAGTGTCATGCTTGCTGTACGTGTTTGTTTGTGAGATAACCTCTTTTGTCCATGGTCAACTTGTCAATGATGTATTGGTATTTAAGAATATGGCGCATATGTATTAGTTAAAGAATCAGAAGCAGGACATTATCAGAAATAATGCGTCTTGTTCAGGCGTAGTTTGCCCGTTAGTCGCTTGCAAGTCAAGCCCCCGAAGGGGGCGAGACGTGCAGCGACTTACGGGCGAACCACGCCTGAACAGACAACATTATTTCTGATAATGTCCTACTTCTTATTCTTTAATTGACAAAAACGTCGAGCGAAAAAGAAGCTAAACTTCTATAAATAATGTTAAAAATTATGCGTTTCCATACATTTTCATGATACTTAGCTATGATTTATTTCATTTTGTTACAATAAAAACCTTTATGCCCACGTTTGCGTTTATGTCGTTTGTATAAGGCTAGACTTTATTGAACGGAACATTCACAATAGGGGTAACGAATAATGACTCGAGCTTTTGAGAAAGGGCTAATCGGATTTCAGGTTAAAAACTCATTGAAATATAAGCAATCAATTAAAGCTGGAAGAGCTTTACAATGTTATACGCCTCAACGACTTGTTTTTAATAGAGCTAAGTATTTTATAATCACCCTGCAGCATAAGCAGTTCCCAATAGTAATGGAGTGTAACATTCAGTGGTTTGTTGTGAACAATTTGTTCGTTGCTCGGTCTTTGATTTGGAAGACGATTTTGAGGATGAATACTTAATTATATCAAGTCAAGACACCAATGAGATCGTTAGTGTTACAAAATATATATATAATATATGATATGAATAATGTGAGACATACAAAAGTATTTGACACAAAACGACTCAACATGATATTATGTCAATGGAATTGGCATTTGTGCTTACAGTACTTGCAACGTCCACTTGCCCAATATTTCTCTCTTTAGATATACAAGATATAGTATATATGAGATTTTACTAGACTATAGGTGAAGTATCGAGGGAAGCGTGGCCAACAAGGCAAGATACTAAGGGAGAACCTTCTACTAATCTATGGTGTGATGTTGAAACGTTTTGAACAGTTATATTGATTTCATTTGAAAATGATTTACTCCCGAAGGTTATGTTTAACATTTTTTGCCACTCAATGTACCATTTGTAGACTTTGCAAATTGAACAAAAGATAATACAGGAAAGATTATGAAGCCTACAAAGCAAGGTCAAAAAAAATACTCAACTAAAGAAATCAGTCCAGTTACACCACTTTGTTACAGTTCTTTTCATAAAATATCGCAACTTAAATTCACAGAGTACATATAGGTGTTTGCTTGCATGGAATTTTGCCAAATTGGACCCGTTGGTTATCAATGTTAATGTGGCACCACCTTGCCTTAACTGTAACCATTATTTTTATGAACAAAAATAAGTGGAAAAATATTTTTCCCCATAAATTTGCTGGATGCCTGTACAAACATCGAATTTATATTGTAAATGCGATTTGCCCTGCGTTTGCTGGTTCAGCTGATTTCCCTCATAAACAATATCACCCCACATTATCAACACATTATGCATTTTGCTATGTCAACTGCGGTTCACTGCGTTTGCTGGTTCCAGCTTTCCACCCTCTTCAAACAACAATATCACCGCACGATTATAACCAGTAGGCCTGGCTATTGTTAATGAAGGTTGCCCGGTTTGCTGGTTCCAGATTTCCCTTCAACAACAATATCACCGCATTATCACCATTAGGCTGCGATTGTTGAACTGCGGTTGGCCCTGCCGTTTTGCTGGTTCCAGCCTTTCCCTCAACAACATATCACCACCTTAATTCAGCATTAGGCCTGCTATTGTCAACTGCGGATGCCTTTGCGTTTGCTGGTTCGTTACGTTTTCTCTTTCGAACCATTGCTGTTTAAAAAAAAAAAAAAAAAAAAAAACAATTCTTTTCTAATTCTTCATTGCCTGGCTTCCTTTTTACTTCTTTCAGTGGTGCTGAAGAGGTTAATAGCTCGCTTGGATGGAAGTGCACTTTACAGAGGCCCCCAGAACTTCAGACTCACCAACTATCATTCAACTCGCCCACAAATTGTCAAAGTTTTAAACCCAGTAAAAAATACTCCTGCAGAGAAGAGTTCAACGTAAATACAAAACAATTGTGAATTCCCAGGCGTTTTTTATCTTATACGCAGTTTTCTCCAAGAAATTCCATGTCCATTTTTAGGAACACCGTCAGTGTCATCGGATATTTCACATTTCTAGTTCTTTTGAAACATTTTAATATCTCATAAAACAAGGGGTAGCCTAGTTATCGTAATACCGGTACGGTTGTATTACATACGTAGTAATACCTACTCCAAGCACGACCATGGCAAGACGGACATTCGCATTTACAATTATTCCAACTAACGTGTAAGCTACCCATTTCAATAAAGGTACGAACAAGCTACAAACAGCTGAAAGAAGACAGGTACTTGTTACGACGATAAATCCTAATAGGAACCATGGTGCCAACCCAGATACAACAGATAACTCACTATAACCCTGCCCCTAACTTTGCTCTCTGTTTTGGTTTTTTTTTCTTGGATCACTTTATGTATAAGAGAAATGGACGCAGCAAGAACGAATTTGTGATAATATTTAAGGAAACTTGTCCTACCAGATAAGGCAAAGTTATCGGAATCACATTTTTAGTCTTGTTTTTTGCTGTTCCAAATCGCTTTCACACAGAATCCAAGGATTCCCGAATTGGAGCATTTTTCAAACATCCTTTTTATCATCTTATAGCATATGTTCATTTCTGATTTTTGTCATTTTCTTCCGGAAAAATAAGTCTAGTCAGTACGTTTTTCCAATATCGTTTCATGTCCTCCTCCTCCTCTTCCTTCTTCTTCTTATTTTTTTTTTTTAACTTTCAAAACGTTAACAGGATGATATTAAGTAAGATCATAAGAACACAAATTATCGTTGAACGTTATTCTCCAATGAAAGCTCCACACGCCCATTCTTTCTGCGGTATACTTTGGCGGAGGCATAGTATGAGATTAACATATAAGCTGGGTATGTAATAGATGCAACAGAGAAGAAATAAACCAAACATATTATGGATCTAGTCCAGCAAGAGAGAGAGAGCAACAGATTGCGCCATTCACTTGTACAAAAGTGGAGTAACAAAAAGTGGAAAAAACCGAATGGGTTGTTGCGTATCTATACGACTCTTTCTGTTTCTTTATGGTGGGTGGTTTTCCAGTCGAAATTGTGAAGAAAGCGTGAGGCTAAAACAAAATCAAAATTATCACAAATATATTTACAAGCCACCGAACCCATATAAAATCAGTTAAATCACGAATACGAGTTACGACAGTAGAGTTAGAATTATCTGCAGCATTCCAACATTGGTATTCTGCCGTATATTGTAAAACTGAGTGACCACTTTCAGTCAATTTTTGTAACACATTTACAGTCTGATTCTCATTTCGAAAAATATAAAGATGTTTCGCTGACTGTCTTTCTAAGCAGATCTCAACTGCTTTTGGCTGCATCAATCCCACGTATTGTTGATGTTTTAAATAGTAGATGGCATCGATGTGAGGTTTTAAATAGTCGATGGCACTGGTGGTTAAATTGGTCACAAGATCAACGATAGCAAACAACCTCCCTTCATCTGAGATATCACTCGTGAAACATTCCGGGACGAAGATATCAATATCAACTGTGGTGACGCCAGAGACACCCAGAGTTCCAAGTGACATGGAGCGGAAGTCGAAAGGGCACCGAAGGAGCAGCTTTCCGTTACCACCCACCGCTAAAACCCATGTAAGAGGATCGATCACATCTTTGGTACTGCTTAGATATGAAAATTCTGTGTTATTAAACTCGGTGTCCAAAAAGTTCAGCTTTAGGTAGATGAACTTGATTTTCTTGCCGATGATGTATTGAATTTCTCCATGTTTTGAGGTGTGAAAACAATTTGCATCTAATGTTCATTATTTCAGCCACAAACTTCAACTAACGATGCAACATCCTACGACGGCAAACACTAGCGTTGTAGTTCTTGTTCTTGGCATTTTGAAGCTCGGAAAAATAGTACCACAATGTTACCCTTTCCAATGTAGCAATTAGCCCGTGAACTGAGATACTCGATTTTCAGAACATGAACTGACAATCAATCGATTTCTAAATAGCAAAATCAGATAACATTTTGAACTACTATGAAAGTAGTGACTGTTTAAAACACACGAATAAAACTCGAGGTGAATCATAAGACTGCTGAATTGTTGATTTTTATGTGTGTCACATCTGCTTACGATGGTCTTCCTTCGTCCATTACTAAAGAGTGTACTCTCAAAAAAAAAAACAACAAATGTTTTTATCTTTCTGTGTGGGTTAATAAAACTGAACTATCGATATCATTTTACTATAATATCACAATGTTTATATCAATGTTGCCCAAACATCTGTTAGTTTCAGAAGATAACATGCCATGTTTAGTCATAAAAATGGTATAATGTGTTTTTCTGTTTATTTTATTATTCTATTTTTATTTTTATTTCAGTATATAAAACAGC
Source organism: Ophioderma brevispina (assembly GCA_023653785.1). Taxonomy (NCBI): domain Eukaryota; kingdom Metazoa; phylum Echinodermata; class Ophiuroidea; order Amphilepidida; family Ophiodermatidae; genus Ophioderma; species Ophioderma brevispina. Next base: position 15,965 of record JAMKCH010001827.1, read on the forward strand.
TAACATACAGCAATCTGCTGAAAGCCGTTAGGTTTACAACTATTAAAATACAAATAGACATAAGATATAGCTATATTGAACAGAATTCAATAAAGAACATTTAAAATAAAGTAAAATACAAAAAGAACTTAGAATAATACAGCATTAAAATAAAATTCAAGAAAAGTAAACTTGAAAAAGATACATATTAACCAAATATTATTATAAACGTTGAGTTAAACCCAGGTAATTTAGCTCTTGAATAACAAATGGGATAGTGGAGTTCTTGTAACCGATGGTTACGCATTTTTGGAAGCTTCAATCTTGTGTTTGTCCTGAGATTGAATGAATTTTCCTTTCTTCGGCAAAGTGGCGATGTCTGTCAAATGGAGGACCGCTGACCAATTTCAGACCAAAAGTGGTCCCGTTAGCGGTCACCTTCAGAACCTCTCGAACGAGGATGGGTGCCCAACGAAAATCCAGGACGCTCCCCCCCCCGGATCATACGTTCAAATTTTGCAAACGTTCATCCTTTATTTCTCACACTGGCCAGTCTTGGGCACTAAAGCTGAACACATAACGATGTACAACACTGCGTATTTAACGAAAACAGCGACAAATACACACTGGAGACAGCCGGAACATGTTGTAATATGCAATATACTTTTACACTTTTACGTGTTCGTTTATAGAGTTTTTTTTTAAAAATCTCCAGTAATGATTGCTCGCCAATCATCGATTGCGGCAGAGGGATTACGATCAAAGGGTCGCTGTTGAATACCTTCCTTTTGTGCAATGAGTGAATGGATAAACAGATTAAAATCGGATGGTGGAAGTCGATGTGCTTCCTTCTATTCTCTTTCTTCCATGATCTGACGCACTGAGTACGGTTGGACAAAAAACTACAGACAGTTGGAATTATTGATGGTATCCCCGAGTTGATGATTTTAGTAATGGCAACATTAAGATTTGTGCTGTCAAAAGCTTTGGTAAAGTCCACAGTACACAGAGTTGCATATCAACAGTGTTGAGCATGCCAACAAGATAATGAGTCGTACTGGTTTCCATGACATTACCATATTGTTTCCAAGAAGAAGAAAAATTGTCTCTAAGCCAATTAGCCAAAAAAAAAAAAGTTCGAAGACACGAGCTAAAATTGTTGTTAGCGCAATAGGTGGTAGTTCGTTGGTATATCTCGGACGGGACACGTTCGTGTGGCTGCGAGCTTTGTCGGTTCCTTGCACACCGGGGGTTCTTCTTGCATGAGGTAGCGGTGTGGGGATGGTGATGCTTTAGACGATGTAGAGCCATGTCACGCTTTACCTACCAACCTGAAGAAATTACCCATATCTCAGTGTCTTTATTTTTATAATTATGCTATAATTGTATTTTATACTTGATCGGAGGACCAAAGTTACCTGTATTGGATTTCCCCTTTTGTCCTTGTATGTATACTTATATATTTTCTGTATTATTTAATTTAGACCAACTAATAATAATAATAATAATAATACAACCATGCTTATATAGCGCATTACACAATTAAGTCTCAATGCATGTTATTGAGACTGTGCATGTTTGCCTTTTTTCCCCAAATATATCTATAGAAAGAACTACTCATTTAATATTCAATGTAAGTGCTATACTCGTAATGTATGTATTTCTAATGATAACTATAATTTTTTTTTTTTTTTTTTTTTTTTTGGGGGGGGGGGGGAGTTCATGTATGGAAATTTCAATTACTCATTGAAACCTGTATTATTATTTTTATATAAAAACGACTTTTGGGTAATTTATGTAAAATGGCATTTTTTTAAACCAGCAAAAAGTCAACTTTGAGCATGTCGCTTTATAATACAGAAGTTTCAAATTCAGCTGTTCTCGTGATAGATGGCGTTCTTCTTTCCTTATACGGCGAATGTCCTTTCACCGGTCTCGGCTTCAGGCGACGTCTGTGCAGGCATCGAAATCCCGGAACTTAGTGCTCGCCCCCCCCCCCCCCCCCGAACGGACAAAGCAAACGGCATAATTACGTTTTACCCTTCGCACCTATTCTGTATAGGTGCAAAGGGTATTCGTAATTCATGGCAATCAACTTTTCAACAGGAAATAACCAACTGGATTTGAGACGGCACCCGTACCAGACGAAAGTTAGGCGCTCTCCTGCAGCCCAGGAGATTACCATAGACGTTGTGACATTTGTCCGTTTAACAGTAATTGCCAGAGTTTTTGGGGGTTTTCACTTAAAACCTATAGGTTTTTTTATGAAAGGTGATCACAGAGTTACTACTTGTGTTTGTTACTTACATCTCTACTTGACCTACCTCCCATACCTACACCAATTTTGTGCTGTATTTCAGAGACAGCCCCACACAATGGTCAAATTACCCAATATGCGTCAACCAAAAATACAATGCCTTTTGTTTCAGCTGCCATTTTAGCTAAGTAGAGCCTGTCCATTGTTACTTTTGAGTTCTGTTGGGAAACTAGTGACACTTTATTACCATGTGGAAAATAAAGTGTAGCCGAGTGCTCAAAAACTTATCTTGAGCAATCTAAATTGAGTGTTGGACGTCACATTTTCTGTTCACAGTGAAATACCATTTTTTTCAATTACACGAACGTCCTGTGGGTGATATCTGTTGCATTTTTATTGTCTCATTTACAAAGACTATCCTTCATGATAATCCCACACAAATTAGATGAATGGGTCTAGAAGTTAATTCAGATATGGTTAATCAGAATCTTGTCCACAATTTTCCGTTCACAATTTTGTCACTCCAACACATTTTTGCATAAGCCCTGTTGTCTTTTTAAGTACGTTTCGTGTTTACTTATTCTCTTAGAGCCTTTCACTGTACTAGTAAATTGTACTAAAGGTTTTGACAACCACTGTCCAATGGCTTGGCTCCATCAACATTAAATTTTCCTTTCACACCAGTCACGTCCAACACATTTTTTCACGTCCCCAACATACAAGTTGCAATATCTTAACAATGAGGAGGTCTGCAACGTGTTGAATTTATAGTATGTTTGCAAAGTTGTGCAATGTTTTGTGAACTACCACCTTACTTTGTAGTGTGATCATTTTGTCAATTTTCAAAAAAAAAAATGCCTGTTCACATTCAATTTGTCACGTCCAACACAAGCTTCATCAAGCAACCATGCAAATTTAACAGGTTGAATATTTTAATAGCATGAGGATGAAACAAAAGGATTCACTGGAAATTTAAGTGGTCCTCTTTACCAAGCTTAAAGTTAGTTTTTGGTTATTAATTAATTCAAAAAAGATAGATTTTAAGTCAAAAATTCCATTCACATGCCACGTCCAACACTTGGACACTGCTAATTATCTGGTAACTCAATGGACTTGCTTGCATTTGGTACAATAGTCTTCAACTACAACTATAATCAATCCATGAAAATCACTCTGCTCTGTTAGTTTTGATTTTTAATAAAACTTTTTATGTAAAGAACATGTTTTTTTGGATAGCAGCAAAAATGTCCATGAATTGTGAATATTCAAGCATCAATGTTCACATTTCAGTTGGAATGGCCTGAAGGTCACATACTTTACCTTTAATAATAAAGACAATATGTGTATTCTTTTGGCATTTAAGCTAAATTTCCATGAAAAACGATTACATTTTTTTTACAGAAATGGCTCAATTTCCAAACTTTCTAAGTGATAAAGGAGAAAGATTAAGGTGTTCTTTCTATTTTTCCTTAAAATTTTATAGTCTTACACACAATTGAAAACACATAACAAAGCTTGTCACTAAGTTTGAAAAATGACCCCAAGGTTGACAAAAAAGTTGGCAATTACTGTGACACGTTTTGGTTGGAGATGCGCCTGAGGCCACTTTCCAAATGTATAGCCACGTCAGCAACCAAGTGTCATCACTAAGCTGAAAACAGAAGCCGCGGTTACTTTAAAAAAAAATCAATTGCTTAACTTGACATTAACAACAGGCGAGAGAGATAAAATAGTTTGAAGCTTGGCTCGTTCGTTCGTGCTTGCAAGTCCAAATCACAGTGGAAGATCCGTCTTAACATCTGATGAAGTTTCATCATCCAGGTTGATCAGGCCGGAATCCTCTTGGGGACTTGTAGAACCTCACAGTCATCTATGATATGTGGCTAATGGTTTGTGGCTCCCACATCTCAGTGGGTGAAAAGTTCTACTCAAGATCTTGTGAAGGAAGTTCTTTGCACGACCAACGCCAGTTCTGAGTCTGTTGAGGTTGACCCATGCTTTCCTATCAAGGTCACAGCCTTTGGGCTTGCTCGATGGCTGTTCACAACTGCTTTAGGTTCAAATTAGAGGATGACCATGCACATACCATCTGCTTGATCCAGATGATCGATAAGGGATACTGGACTGCGTGTCATGGATTGTGGTAGCAAAGTGATTCCGTTGAATTTTTCTGACCTCAAAGGGTTTGGTGGGGGGATTAGTCTACCCAGGTTCATCACATTTCTGGCGAGCTTGGTATCGTCTGAAGGTTCCTCCTAAGTTTGCATGAGCTATGCCAGACAGAATGGGAAGATATTCTACAGGCGTCGCCAAAATGCAACCACTAACAAGTCTCATTGCATCAGTCAGAACGACATCATCTTGTGTGAATGTACACTGTGACTCCATACTGGTGCAGCGTATTCAGCTTGCGTGGGTCTGCCAAGGCAACAGTTGATGATGTAAGGTGTCAAAAGATGCACCCCATCCATTCCTGCGAGCCTTCTGAGGAGACTGCGTCTTGGCAGCGGCTGCCTTGGTGTGTTGATTGGAAAGTAAGGCTGCGGTCCCTTGTGACGCCAAGGTACTTCGGTGTTGGGTCATGTGCAGGTTTCTCGCATCTAAAGTGATGTTTAAGTTTCTCTTTTTGCGCATCGAATTTGCAAGTGGAAAACAGAGCTGACGGTCTTGGGTTTGCGGAGTTTCAGTGCCATCGGTGGAAGAATTGGGCCTTAGCAGTGATTAGGTCTTTTTGCAACACTGGTTCTAAGGACTGAAAGGAATCAGCATCTATTCCAAGTGCCGTGTCGTCTGCTTAGAGTACTGCGGAAAATCCCCTTTGGCATATCTGAGACGTAGATGTTGAAGAGACTGGGTGCCAGGAAGACCTTGTGGGACACATTCCGAAGTTTGCGCTTTCACTGCGTTGCCCATTTGATGTCTCGCAGGACGAAAGATCTGCTTGGATGAGCACCAGATGAACTTGAAGCTTGAAACATCGGGAAGATTTTGAATAGTTGAGGTGAGACCTCGATGCCCAGACTGTACGTACGCGCAGTTAGGTCTATGAAACTGCTCCAAACTTCTGCTTTTCTGGAAGGCTGTCTCAATTTAATTAACTAGTCTTTCTCTCGGATCGTTTTTTGATTTACCACCTCTTCGAAATCCAGCTTGGGTTCGGGGTAATTTGCCTTGACCGTTCATTGATCTGCGAGTATCAGTCGCGCAACAGCTTAAGATGTAAGATAGAAGCTGCTGATGAAGTATCACTCGGGTCTGATGGCAGGAATATGTGCAGGAAGAGAATTTCATATTTGACAGTAAATGGTATGATAGAAATGATCTTTTATAGCTGACAAGGTTTGATCAAATGGGTAACTTCCAATATCTCACAGACCGTCTCAGTCTGGGATCATGAAAATGGAATCGGCATCACTGGCATAACAATTTGGGGTCCTCTTGTACAACACGATAGAAGAGAGGTGACTTAACGGCTGAATACGACGATCTTCAATACTTGTATACCTTGACCCTATTTTTGGAGGGGAGTCAACTGAACTAACGAGGTGGGCAGTTGCAAGAATTCAGGCTCTGCTAATCATATTCTATTTTGGCTCTATGATGGCTCTCTGAGCAGGTAGAATATAAGGAATCCTAGTCGCTGACCAGCTGTCTTTGACAATGTTGGTTACTACTTATATCTATGTCAATTTTTGTTCAAGACTAGGAGATCCACAAGTCAGCTTCAAGAGTACGCTAAAGCATCGCTCCGTTTGGAAATGGTAGTATTTGGTGGCACCGACTATCTTGGCTAAATCCCGATTGAGAGATGCCAGCTGCATGAAGTCTATCCTCACTGGATTTGACGAAGTCACATGATATAGTGACATCATCTGCGTACAAGATGATGAACAAGAGGGGCCCCGTATGCAGACTTGGTACCCATGCATTGATTTTTTTTCATTCCAGGCTCCTCTCCATTCAAGGCGACCTTCATTGATCTTTCTTGAGATCTTTTCTTGGTAAGCCAGGCCCTGCAAGGTTCCTGAAAAAAAAAAACATGCAAAATGTTTCTCAAGCAGACCGGGTGCACACAGATCAAAAGCTCTGTTTATGTCAAGTCATACACCCTTGCTTCAACTTTGTTGTTAAGTGAGTTGCCAAACATTGAGAGATGTATGTCCAAAACATCGGAGTCGAGTGTCCCTCCCTGAAACCAAACTGTTGAAGGGAAATCAGGTGGTCTTGGTCCGGTTCCACATTTTTTACTGATGAACCTCTCCATTACCTTGGACATAATAAGACAGCATGAGATGCCCCTGTACTTTACAGGCGTGTGTTTATCTCCCTTCTTGAAGCAGAGATGAATGTGCACACCTCAACTGGGGCTTGCATGTGACCGCCATCAAAACATATCTGAAAGAGGCGAGCCCTAATGTTCCACACGCTCAGGAGAAGTAACTGTTGGCCATGCTAAGGATATTGTATTGACCGCCGATTGGACTATATCTTCCAGAACAATGTTCAGGTGATGGCCCCGATGTCAGGATATGAAGTTTTCATCTTGATAGATATGGCCTTCACTCCAAAATCCCACCTGTAAGTTTCGCGCCGTATATTTCAATCCGTTTTGATACTAGAGCTAAAAACGTGAATATCTAGCCCATAAGTACTGTGGAAAATTAATATTGGTCGACCAAAATAGTGCACATTTTCGCTCATAACTTCCAAACAAACAACCTTTGGATCTAATATTTCACAGGTAACTGAAAAAATAGCAGCTTTCATTCTGATCAAAAATGTGACCACTTCCGGTAAAATTTTTGGGCTTCTGGGGACTAAGGCATTAGCGATCCGGGCCATGATCCTTTATGAGTAGCGTACATCGCAATGATCAACAAAATTGTTGCCCCCGTAGTTATATGCTAGGTATAGAAGAGGCCGGAATGATGCTCTACCAAGACATTTGTGAATTTCAGGATGGAGCATCGAGCACATCATGGGTAGAGACTGACAAGAACTATTCCGCATAAGTTCCACAGGAGTAGCATGATATGGAATGTTCACCACGCTTCCCAAATTTAACCCCACGTGAGTTGCTTTGGGGTTACTTGAATCAAAGCTTATTTTATAAGGATGCACAGTCACCCCCACTTCGAATTCCAGGATCTACCAGGCCTCATGTCATGTGTGTATCCGTACGAATGTTGGGAAGTATGAACCCACCGTAAGGCTTTCTGGGTTCATCCTTCATGTAATACTGCATGGATTAGCCTAGCATGAATCCTTCTATAGAGAATCAAAGGATTACAAGGATTGTACAGCTTTATTCCGTAAAGGTCTTTAGTCTAGTCTACTCATGAATACCTTACTGTTAATCACCAGAACACACCGCTTTCTGTTGGTCAAATCCAGACTGTTTTTAATGGTTTTAAGAATTCGCGGGTGTTACAAGATTAGGCCTCATATAAAACAAGTACTAACTGCGTCATGGTCTCGATATAGGTATCTAGTAATACCTGCCTTTTAGGTCGTTATCCGTGACTGTCAACAGACCCGTTGCCATGCGATATTGTTTTTAACCACTATCAGGGCACACTTAACGTGAACTTAGAAACATACACACTACTGTGCCCTCCCATTATTCCCCGTGTAACACTGCAACGCCACTAATAACGCATTGTAATTTATACCTCTGACAGCTCAAGATTGAGATTATTACGTACGGTGTAACTTGAGCCATTTCAACCTCATGAAGAATAAATGTCATTTGAAATTTCCCTTCATTGGAAGAGAAGATACGACAGGCTTGTTTTCTCAACGATACACAAAGAATCATAATGCACTCATTCAAAGGATTGTCAAGGCAGAATCAGTTTGATATGGATCAAACAATTCCATCTCCAAAGAAGTGTAAGACTATTAGGTGTTCATTCAATTGCGTGTACGTACTTTTTACATGCCCCTGGAACCGATTTCTACTATTGGCAACTGCATAGAAGTCAGCTTGAGACCGAGGTGCTATTTTGAGGAGTTTTTCCGTTTATGAAATTCGGAAACCTTAACGGAATAACATGTGCTTTATTCGTGAAGGGTTTCCGAATTCATAAGTCAGAAAAAAGTGTCAGATGGCTGCAGTTACGGAAACTCCCTATTATGAGGGGGTGGTTTAGGGTGGTTTTGATTACATATTTGAACACCTGTTTTAAGAAAACAAATAAAAAAAATAATGAGTTTTTTTTTAAATCCCGACTCAGACTCAATCACCTGTTTTTGTGTGTGGATCTTCTCGTGAAAATTTTGAATGTTAATTATTTTAATTTAATCTATTATGATGAAAGGTCGACAATTTTACCAGCATAAATCGGCGTTGACGTTTTGGTGTTCAACCGCGGCCGCCATGAACTCTGAAATCAGAAATACATTAGCGCTCGTTTCCTGGTATCCACGTAACACAGTTCCTCTGTGGCCCAGTGGTAATCTCACGCCTAGATAGCGAGAGACCGGGTTCCAGACCGTGTACTTTTCGTCTTTAATTTATTCATGTTCCCAGTTTCTCCGATCCTCTATATAATATTGTTTGTTTGTCTAAACACTCTCGGGTTGTTCATTTAGGGGTAACTCGGGTAATGCCGAACACCATTCGATTGAAGCTAATAAGTCCAAATAAAACAATGTTTGTTAAAGATAACCAATCAATCAAAGATTGTAAGCAAAACTCTAACTATACACATGTTTTCCTTATCTCAACCTGTTAGAAAAGAAATTATGCCAAAACAAAAAATGGCGTCGTGCGGGATTACCCGACACCTCACGGCTAATGCCGAACGTGGTTTTTCAATGGCAGCCACTTTGGGATAACAAATAGCAATTTTGTTTCTCGCACAAAGTTATGATAATACTGTATATTAAACGCTCGATGAGAGTTTCCAATATGTAGATGAGGATAGACACACCTATATTGGTTGCCATGGAAACGGGTCATTCGGATACCCCAACCAGGTGGATGTTTGTAATCTCTTACTTTCATAAAGGAATATTCACACAGAAATAACAGCTCCCGACCCAACCACTCCCGAAGACTACACACGACTGCATTTTTTTTTCAAAACGCTACAGACTGGTTCAAACTTGCAAAATTTGAAAAATTGTTATCCCGACCATGGATGATTAGTCTGCGAGTTTCCCCGTCTTCAACGAGACAAGGGATGCTGAAACGCCGAGGAGTGGCGACCGCATCATGGAATACCAAGATCCAGCATGTTTAATTGGCGACGCCACTTGTTCCTTCCCCGATTAGTCGCCGACCTTGTTTGTTTTGTTTGCTCGTATCCACAAGTCATTGTAATGGCTTTGTGGTGGTGTCAGGATTTTATTCAGCTAGGTTGCTGATCCGGGGCCGCGTGTATCATGATACGGACGCTCCTACATGGCCCGCTATTTGAGGCTGGGGCGGATTTTGGGGAACAGTCAGGGTTTTCCACCCTACTCTTATTCTACACTGACTGCATATACATGTACAGTTTGTGAAACTCTCTTGTACACGGGACCGACGCTTACGTCCCCCTCCGAAGGACGGGATGCTTTCATGATCCATTTGCCAATTCCAAGTGCACCATGGAGGAGAGCGGTAATTCTGTATTTAAGCAAAAGCTGGTATAGCGATCAAATCCAGAATTGATAGTACCCGAATAAATCCTCAGCAATTGCCACGCCCCCCCCCACCGGATTCGAACCCGGGATTTTGATGTAATATGCGCCACGCTCTCCAAGTCGCCACCTTGACGACGCACAGTTTGTGACATGTCGCTTTCAAGACTGCTCGTCTATTGGTCGCCGAGTTGTTGACGCCAAGAAGGTCCCGTCCACATGAAGACCAACCGCACCCGCCCCAACCTCTTCCCAACTCACAAGACCCATTTCTTTCCAATCGGTCGGCTTGCAGTCTTGTTCAAATTACAAGACAAAAAGATGCTCAATCGCCGAGCATAGGCGATCAAGCATGTCATTTTGTTTCAATTCTCAATCAGTCGCAGACCTTACCCCGACAGCACAAGTTTTGCTGGTCAGACCTGCTGTCGACGACTCTTCTGTAGTCGCCGATTATAGTCGCCGATTCACATAATCCCGTTGGTTTGCATTTTCTCCTCCCGCTTGGAGCAACTCAATTGCCGACCACTTTCACCTGCAACACAACGTAACCACTCAAGATTGCGCACCAACTCATCGCTACCGCTTCCAAACCGCTCATTGTGTTTCACGCCGACCTTCCCTAAAAAAATTTCCAAAACCCGCCACGATTTTTTTTTAAGCTGCAAGAAAAAATCGTGGTTTTTTTTTCAAATTCCACGTGCTCCCACCAACAGAAACTGCAAGACTGGTAATAGGACATCCCAAACTTGGCCAAAACTACAACCACTACAACCTGAAAAAGGAAAATACTCACGATTTTCGAAAACGAATGGCCAATCGGCACCAGTCTGGTGTCTCTGGAAGCGGTTTTCTCTCTTAGGCAAATAATGGGTAAGACTTCACCGACTGCACAGAAACAGCAGGCCCACCTTGCCAGACCTATCATAAAAAAAACCACTGCTCACGATTTTCGAAAAATTGGCCATCGGCAAAAAAACTCGGTCTGGAGCATCGGAAGTGGTTTTCTATTCAAAAAACTCCTTGTAACTGAGCCTGAACCTTCACCTGGACGTGCCCCTGTTGTACGTGTTTTTAATGTGAAGAACCCGAGTCATATTAAACTATTAAACCCCTTTTTCTCTCTTTCTTGTAGATGGGATATGACAGCCAGAAATATATGTTCCGAATAAATTACATTTTTTCACTAAAAAGTGTTTTTTTGTAATTCTCGTAATTCTCCGCGAGAATGTGCGAGATGTCCGCATGGGGTTCCTGTTTTACATTTGATTAATTGCCAAGGAACTAACACACCATAGGGTGATAACACGGTCCTCCCTCCTCTGTCGCAATATAGCGAAATCGCTGCGTTCGGATTACTCCGCGTTCGGGATTACCCGACTCTCCCCCTACTTGAATCCCGCTGCATTGCTTGATTCACTTCGGTCCATGATCGGCTAGAATCATGTAGATAGGCCCCCCCCCGTTTAAAATAATTCTACCAGAAAATATGGTCCAGGAAGTTCCAATTTACTATTGGTTCCCATTTAACTTAGTGGTGTAATTCAATTTTACTGAAGAAGTCCTAGCAAGATTAATGGTTTCCCATGAACCCCCTTCAAAACTAAATTCTAACCAGATTTTTAGAATCTTTACTACATCTTCTTAAAGAATTTTTGATGTTACCAAAATCAAATATTGTCCACGGGATCCTTTGGCGGCCATCTTCAATCTAAACAGACCAGTCATAATAAAGAGGGATTATTTAGTTAGTGAAAGTATCTCCAAAGGTTCGTCTCGTCCAAAGGATCAAAATATTTCTGATGTTTAGGTACAGAATATGGTGAATTGTTCGAAGATCATGTACAGGGGGCCAAACCTTCAAAATGCATGGACAAAATTGGTGTCAGTGTTGGTACTGAGCATGAGCAATCCAGAAGGTATAGTTTGCGCCATATCGAGAATGTTTATTTAGGTGGTAAAATTCCGTAGAAGTTACCCTTTTGTCAAATTGGCATTGTTGTGTTATGTGAATTGGGGACTACTCGGGCCTCTTTCCTAAGGAATATACTAAAACGGGAGATCCTAATCATGAAAATGTACATTTCCAGATTGCTCATGTAATAAGAACAATTTGACACATTTTGTCAAGATTGAAGCATTTTGAAAATTTAGCTCCCTGTACAATGATTAATTAAAAGTTAATTACCGAGGAACCCTTTATCACATTTACCCATATCTCTGTAACTAAACATTCAAAGACATGCAAAACTATATATTTGTGATTCCTTATGCTGAGACGAATCATTTAAGATATGACTTTTTCAAACTAAATCGAAACCACTTATAGAATGATCTGTTTTAAATTCAGTCGCCGCAAAACGGACCCCTTGGGACAATATGTGATTTGGTAACATCAAAATTCGTAAGAATCTCGTAAAGATTCTCAAAAATCATGTTAGAATTAGTAGTTTAAGTGGGGTGCATGTGGAACCCAATAAGCTGCTAGACTAAAGGTGCATGTTTAGTGGGCATTTACGGGATCCCCGTGTACCCCCCCCCCCCCAAGTTCGCTACCGAATCCAAATTTCAAACCTCTTTTTTGGGTCATAAACACGTTTAAGGTTAACTCTAAGATATTCGATATGGCGTCCAAAATGGTAATTTATGGATAATAAGAATGAAGGGCGGCAGTTCGAATCCGGCCTAGAGCAATTTTCAGACGTACGTGCGCCGACCTCTCTAGGGATAGATAATAAGCAAGTCATCCTGGTTGTTCGGAACGGTTTTATGGTTAGAAACGGATGATAACATATTGCACGCCCTACACTAGGCTTTATTTAACTTTGGGAAATAATGGCTTTGAAGGATGAAATTCAGATCGCAGGTTGACAATGAGAAAAATACGGCCTGTTATTCCGATATTAAAAATTGATACTAATGGCGGGTAAAGCAGCACCTTTAATATGATTATAATAAATGAAGGTAGATCTGGATAGTAACACTGATTCTTTTTTATTGTTCTTCGTAATGCAGGTGGCAAACACACAATATCCGTGAAATATGGAATTCCCGTTTTCACCTTCAGAACAATTGTAGTTGGTCCACCCGCGGCAAGGGAAAAGCTCCACTGGAAATACAATATTTAGAAATAAAACAATATTTGATGCTACGCTCGGGGAGCGTCATTTAACAAGAAAAGTATGTCAACTGAACGTGGTGCAAAATATCCGATTTTGGTTGCGATACTCCAGGATTGTTTGCTCCATTCGCAAAAAGTAACAAGCTATCACGACTCCGATTCGACTCCGATCGATCGGATTCCAGCTCTAACGCCAAAGATCCAAGCAAGAAATCGAAAGGCCGCCAACATGAAAACTCCAGCGGTCCACATGCTTTTATTTACGTTTAAGTGTAACGGAACGCTACACGAAGTTCCTACAGACTGCTTATGAAGCATACAAACAACTCTTGGCAAGAAGCGTTAAAAACACACCATATTAGTATTTACAGGTATTGACGAATTTCAAAAGAATAACCGCAGGGTCAAAAAATTGAGGATACATCAATGATGCGCCTGAAAGCTTTTAATGCAATGTTGCAGAAGTCGGGACCATCGCTACGTGTGATGGACAATAAAGAAAAGGGGAATGGATACGGGATTCTTTCAATCCGGCAACTCTTGAAAAACAATTTTTTCATACAGTTAGTAACATTATAACAACGGTGCTATTTGCTATTCAAAATCCTCCAAAGAGTAAGCGAACACAGATCGTATGTGTTTTGCAACATTGGAAGAAATCCGGTAGATCGTCATCAGACGAAGATTCGGTTGAATCTTCATCTGATGACTGGATACAAACTAATTAAAGAAGTTGAGACAAGTAATGATTTCTTTGAGAGCACTTAGTCGGGGCCTCCAAGGCAAGGAAAAGCGCTACCGCAATTTGATATTTCATAAAAAAGCAGTATTCGAAAGATAGGCAAGAGAAAGAAATTCAAAAGAAGTGGAGGTCATTGCGATGTGGTCCACGGTCACCCAATTCTTGTAGCGATACTCCAGGACTATTGTTCGATGAAAGATACCATAGCAAATCGTTCGAATATAAGCAATTCCAGCACCAAGAATCGATGACCAGCAATCCCAAGGTTCAAACCCCAGTTGCGTTGACGGTATGGATATTTGCAAAGAAATTAGAAAGGCACTCATATTGACTTCTCCAGGTCCGCATGTTTTGCTTTATGTTTTAAGTGTAGAGGATTGTTTCACAGATCAAGTTAAGCAATTCTTCGAAACTTATAAGCTCATTTTCGGGGAAATATTTTACGATACACTATACTTGTATTGACGAGAACAGATCAACTAAGACTAAATGGGTCTGGTAATAGAACTGAGAAATTTATGGAAGGAGCGTCTAAAGATTTCAAGGAGATACTTCACGAAGTCGGTAACCGTTATGTAGAAATTGATAATCAAGCCATAGGGATGATGAGGGATTCGCAAGTGAAGAAACTTCTAGACGAAATCAACGATCTAATAGCTTCAAATAAGAGCACATACTTTGCAAATGCACCTACCGATTCATTAGGTGCGCCAGGCAAAAATCAGGACTCCTCAACGATTGAAAATGGAAGTAATTCAAGTCAAGTGAAAACTGAATGCGACCTGAGAGTCATTTTAGTCGGACCCCCAAGCCAAGGAAAGAGCTCAACCGGAAATACAATACTGAAGCAGAAGGGGGTATTTAATTCCACAACGATAGATTCGTCTTCTAAAGAAGCAAGATGCAACCAAAACACCGTACAAGGTCGCCGTATTCTGGTATGCGATACGCCAGGACTTCCACCACAATGTAGTTATACTTCTAGTAGTGAAGATTTTGACACCGAATTTGAAGATTCTGACAGCGAATCCGAAAACGGGGACACTTCTGAAGAAATTAACCAAGGGCTCACTTTGGCGCGCCCTGGCCCACATGCTCTACTGTATGTTCTCAGTGTAAAGGATCGCTACACCGAACAATCACAAAAATGTTTTGAGATGTATAAACCAAACTTTGGGGGGGGAAAAGCGTTTTGCGATTATACATACTAGTTTTTATTGGTATAGATGAACTCCAGCATAATGAATCTGGTGATGCACTCGAGATTACATGGAAGGAGCTACAGCTGCCACTTAATGATGAAATGGTTCGCGAAGTCGGAAAGCGTTACATTGGCGTTAATAATCGAGCAGAAGGAAATGATGTGGACTCACAATACAAGAGGTAATGGCAAGCATTCACAGGTGGGTAAATCAAATAACGGCGGTTACGTTCGACGCGGAGGAACCTAAAAATAAAGGCAAGGATTCTATAATGTCTCGTCACCAAAGGAAGGCATTTCAGACAGGAGCCATCGTCGAAGGTTAAGATGCAAGGATTTATAAGTTTCGCACCTCAAGAGGGCACGTACGCAGGAGTCGTCATCAGACGAAGTTTCAACAGACTATGCATCTGATGACCTTGACGCATCTAACCCAGTACGAGTAGACGAATATCACGTGGAACAACAAGCAGGCAACTTAAACACTATCAAAATGCAACTAGAGCATTTGAGGATGTTTTACCAATCCAGACTGCAAGACCTACGAGAGCAAGAGGCCATCGGTCAAATGCACTTACGTGAAAATGGACGAGTTGGAAAGGTTGAGACCAATATACCAGTCTAATTTGAGCGGGGAGGGAACAGGAAACGAGAGCAGCAGAGAGAAGCACAATATGAACAACTTATATATAGTGAAACAAGGCAATTCAGATCGGAAAATGTGTTCCTATCTCCATACCCCGGGATCAATGCAAACTCAAATGCAAAATGCCATAAGGGTAGACTCGTGCATCTTGACCTTTAAGGGAAATCCCTCAATTGATTTGCAAAGTTCTTGCGCAGATTTCGAGGATTTTGGAATGGATGAGAGGGCAAAAGTAGCTTTGAGAGATGTGCAGTGCTCTAGAGAAAATGAAACCATAACGCGCATTTCGTAGTCAAGCTCCAGGACATCGAATCTGTATGCAGAATATTCCGATGGAATGACCGCTGTGGATAACGGCTTTTTTACTCAAAGTTAATGCTTAGGATTGGGTTATATAGGATTTGACTTTGGTGGGGACCTTTGACGAATTTTAACCCCTATGTTATGGATTCCTCCCACACTTCCACGAAGAGACTTTGATTTTAAGGGATACCTGATATGGGAAATCTAATCGTTGCACCTTTAACATTTGAGCCCTGTACAAACTTCAATAGAGCCCTCAGGTGGAAAGAAGACACTGGCAATTTTCACAACAAGTTGAAGGTGATTCTCTGTGTGTCTTAAACCTATTAAACTGAAATATAAATTTTGTCCCAACTTAGGAAGTAGTAATAAAATACTGAAAACCGCTATCAAACCAGAACACGCGGTAGCTATTTAGATCAATATAACTTTCTAGCCGTCGGCATACTCACAGGACACATTGCAGGAAAAAAAATCAATGGAAACAATTAGCTTGATAAATAATTATGTGCACATTGTGTTTTTCAATAAATGTCTACATATTGGAGATACGATATTCCGAATTTTTGATTTTGGTTCTTGGTTGTGTGTGTAGTCACGATAAGGGAGTCAGATATTTATATTTTTAATTAAGGTAGTCAGCTACAAAAATGACTCCTTATATTCTACCGGTCCCTAGGGAGGGAGCCCGGATGTTTTATTCACACGGAGAGGCCGCAACTGCTGACAAGATGGGCTGAAAGAGTCTTCTACCCACATCGCAAAAACATGCTGTCAGCTCTGGGCCGTTTTAACATGTAGGCCATGAGGCCAAAGCTAAAAAGATGCTCGGATAAGGACCAAGGTGGCGCACCCCTGGGAAGTACATAATTCTTTAGAAATAATTTTCCTAAAATTATAGAAATCAGTTCCACGTGTGTTCTCACGTCTAGTATATGCACATTCTCGAGAAAATGAATTAAATGTCATCTCAATTTATGCCCTGCATATCAGGTTGACTACGGGATGTACACCATGATTCATTGACTCTAGCAAATAATGAGGGCTATTGATAAGTAAATCCGCTCGGTATGTAGAAGACCAAACACTTCACAGATTCCTTTTTCATCTGGAACTGCAGAGCCATTGTTATTATCCATGCAACTGAAAAGATTGCAGGTGTTATACCATCACCCCGACTTAGATTAAGCTATTTTTTCATGACGTGAACACAAATTACCTGTCTTCTTTCACGAATAAATAAAATTAGAGGTTCTACTGTGTGTTCAATTTTCTTTGACCCTATATTTCATCCTTTATTCGAAAGAGAAACGAAGGTGAACAAAGCTCATGAGAAAACAATTGTTTGGCAAACTAGACTGTGACCTAACATCTTTTCCCGAACCAAACCCTTAACTTGCCGCGTAACCCCATTTCTATGCAATTTATTGCGTTCATAGCAGAAATCGAAAATCATTCACTTATATGAAATGCAGGTGAACCGGTGCCGAACAAACTTTTAATTGAATAGAAAAGAGGTCCTGTATTAATATGATTATGTTATGGGTGTTGGTTCTGCACCAAGATGTTAGGTCATAGCTTGCCAATCAAAATTTCTTCATGATTTTTGCTCATCTTCGTTTCCTTTTTGAATAAATGATGAAATATACGATCAAAGTTATTGAACTCCCAGCAGAAGTTTGAGTTTTATTTTCTTCGTGAATGAGGCTGTAGCTCAATCTAAATCGGGCGGTGAAAACAATTAAAAAGCTTTTCACGTCATGGACAATAACAATGGTTTTGCAGTCCCAGAGAATCTGAAGTCCGTTGTCCTATTCATAACGGGCGGATTTACTTATCAATAGCACCATTATTTGCTGGAGTCAATGGAACGTGGTGTACATCCTTTGGTCGCTGATATTCAGGGAAAAAAGGAGACGATATTTAATTCATTTTCAAGAAAATGTGCACATACTAGAAGTGAGAACACGCGTAGAACTGATTTTGATAATTTTAGACAATTTATTTCAGCAAAATTATGTACTTGTTAGGGGTGCGTCACCTTTGTAAACGCTATGAGATCTGCCGCTAGCCTAATGTATATAAAACGTTTTTCAACGTTATTATATATATAATATAACAACATGAACAAGGTCAAATGGTCTAGCTTGGACTACTTTACCGAGATTTTCAAGATGGCGCCAAAAGTAAACGCTCAATAGTGGCAGCACTACATCAGTAGATATTTATGTGAAGAAATATCTTACTGGACCCTATCAATTTCTGTCACTCTTAAGTCGCCACATCAAGTTCAAAATGGCTGCCAAAACAGATAATTTTAGAAAAAGCAGGGGGGGTGGTAGGACATGCCAACCTAACAGCAACAGCGAATTCAAAACGGCATCAATTTCCGGGTGCTAGTCTGTTTCAAAGACTTAACGGTAGGAGGGCGCTCTTACGCATGTCGAACGGTTACACACAGACTTGACTAAAGACTAGGCCTGGTCACGAATATTTAAATCTAAATGACCGTTATTGGAAATTACAACATTTTTGGCAGCGCGGTTTATCCACTAACCCCGACGGATTTTGACGTTCCAATAATTTTTTCTTAAATTATCATGATATTGCTAAGATCTTTTGAATAAAGGTTTAAGAGATGATTTTGTAATGTCACTGGGACCGAGACTGCCATAGTAAATGCACGTAGCAGTTCCCAAAATTACCGTTTGGAAATCCCCAATGCCCAAATCGAGCAGATCGTGTCCTACCCCCCCCCCCCCGAGAAAAAAGTCCGATCTGAGCAATTACAGGGGTTGCAAAAATACTAGTATAACGTTGTTGGACACAATAAACACGTTTTTGATACTTTTAAAAACTGTTTTGACGATGTCACCAAGTCAGCCAACATGGCAGACAAAATGTGAAAAATCTAAAAAAACACCGTAATACAAATTTACAATTATTAGCTACAAATTATTGTGTCACTGAAACAATTAGAAATGTACTTCAGATAAAAACCAACTCAAAGCAGACCTACTGATTTGTTGGAAATGAGTCAACATACATATAGAAACTACAAGACGTGAACAAATACAATTTTTCGCCATATTGGTCTTTATTTAAAATTTGACGCTTGTTTAGAAATAAATCAGGATTGTCTAGTATCAGTCGGTTATTGTCAAAATTATCATGTCATAAATTACCACACTGACACACTTGTTTTGATTTGCTGATATTTCTAAATTTGTAGACCTATATTTACACTTTTAAAGGTTTTCCAGATTTTGGCTGTCATATTGCCTGACATCATCCGACTCTTCTGAGCAGTTTTAAGTATACATTTATTTTATTCAATAGCATATACCAGGTTATTTCGTAAATACCCCGGGGTAAATAGTTTTAATCCATTATTTTGCTAGCTTTTGCTGTTACCGAGATTAGTCTAGAATTATCTGTTTTTGCAGCCATTTTGAAATTGAAGTATGTAACGACTTCAAAGTGACAGAAATTGATTTATTGGGTCCAGTAACATATCTCTTAACATAAACATTTACTGATATAGTTCTGATTCGACTATTGTTATATAGCGTTCGATCACTGTGGACGCCATCTTGGATATCTCGGGAAAGCCGCGTCTCAGACCTGCGCAGCAATGTAGATCACCCAAATTTCAGCCCATAATATAAGCAATTTATGTGCCGCTTTTTGTACATAAACCTTCTGTTCTTAAATGACATATTCTGCAACTATTTCGTGCCACAAAGTTGAATAAATAGTTTGAAAATGTCCAGATATGTTACTTTTGCCGACAAATATGAAGTAATCTTCATTGCAGTCTTCGATATTTAACATTAGCTACGGCAAAGTTCAAGAAACTGATTAGTGACAACCCTTAACGATACCCGAAACTCTGAAGGTTTGTTTTCTTTCGTCAATCCCACTTAATCTTTTTAAACAGCGTTCTTACAAGGTTGGATATTTTCTTAATTGAAACCACTTCGATTACATTGACCACTTTTGCCAAATTCGCCTCGTGGCAAAAAGGTCTACATCTTGGGACAACACACATTTCAGATTTTGGATGACAACATCTGAAAAAAATAAGTGCATCTACTAAAATCCATAGCTGTAGTAACGGTCACTTAATCATTAATTTAGTAGACAGACACCCCATGCTACCATAAGGATGGATCATTTTTGCCATTGTGATTCTGCTATAAAATAGATCGGACTATGTTTTTTTTTTTTGGGGGGGGAGTTTTTTTTTTTTTTTTTTTTTCTGTAAAATTACTGTCAAAGTTCCGTTAATTGACAGAAATTTCTGTAAATTTACCCTAAAAATGACTGGAAATACTGCTGCCAGAAATTTCCGTAAATTTACGGACATATTTTTAACAGTGTAATATAAGCAATTTATGTGCCGCTTTTTGTACATAAACCTTCTGTTCTTAAATGACATATTCTGCAACTATTTCTTGCCACAAAGTTGAATAAATAGTTTGAAAATGTCCAGATATGTTACTTTTGCCGACAAATATGAAGTAATCTTCATTGCAGTCTTCGATATTTAACATTAGCTACAGCAAAGTTCAAGAAACTGATTAGTGACAACCCTTAACGATACCCGAAACTCTGAAGGTTTGTTTTCTTTCGTCAATCCCACTTAAATCTTTTTAAACAGCGTTCTTACAAGGTTGGATATTTTCTTAATTGAAACCACTTCGATTACATTGACCACTTTTGCCAAATTCGCCTCGTGGCAAAAAGGTCTACATCTTGGGACAACACACATTTCAGATTTTGGATGACAACATCTGAAAAAAATAAGTGCATCTACTAAAATCCATAGCTGTAGTAACGGTCACTTAATCATTAATTTAGTAGACAGACACCCCATGCTACCATAAGGATGGATCATTTTTGCCATTGTGATTCTGCTATAAAATAGATCGGACTATGTTTTTTTGGGGGGGAGCACTAGGTCCAAATTGGGCAATTGGGCAAAAGACATCTCTCTTGTTTGAGACAACTATAATACTGGGAAAATTAGATATACCAAGGGATATTTCGAGCCAACTATACATGAATGAGACGTATACACGTAACCCGG
This sequence comes from Ophioderma brevispina, assembly GCA_023653785.1. Classification (NCBI taxonomy): domain Eukaryota; kingdom Metazoa; phylum Echinodermata; class Ophiuroidea; order Amphilepidida; family Ophiodermatidae; genus Ophioderma; species Ophioderma brevispina. The sequence goes on from JAMKCH010001827.1 coordinate 36,935, forward strand.
TATAAGCCCCCCCCCCCCCAACAACAAAAAAAAAGAGAGAGAGAGAGAGAGAGAGAGAGAGTGTGTGTGTGTGTGTGTGTGTGTGTGTGTGTCTCCTAGCTATCATGTCAACATAATTACATAATAAACCGTTACCTTAGACGAGGGTATAGGGTATAGTGCTGAAATATATTTTGCGAGCCAGTAAACAATGGCGAACACAACACTTAGGACACTCAGTAACAGCGACATTTCCTGACACCCTGCACGTCCTGTCCTCACCTGCCTGAATAGTACGTTGGTGTACGTGCAATTCAAATCACAATTATGCATAAATTACAACGCTCAGAGAATAAAGATTACACCTTGATACGAGTTGAAATGATTAAAGGTCATCCTGCTACTGTTTGTGCATGTGTTTGTTATTTGTACTAGCATCAACCTCATTCTTTGAGCTTCTGCGTTCTACTGGGACTTGAATATACATAGTGCAATTTGCAGCAACGCACTAGCTACGTTAAATAGCACAGCCTGTGTCATCATAACATTTTAAGGTAAGCGATTGCATGTTTGAAGCATATTTGCAGATCTTTATGGAAAATGCTTTCACAAAATCTGCTTCAATGATCTACTGTCCAATAAAACATGACACGACAACCAATCCTGCCGCCAATGTCATGTATTGTTTTTAATGGAGTCTCGGTATTATTTATTTTAAAATGCTGAAGATATTATAAAGGGCGTATAAGACAAAGGTCTGTGCATCATTTTCGACAGAAACAATATAATTTTTAAAGACCATATGCATTCTTGTTCAACTTCGATCACCCTATAGAGGACAAAGAGTGAACTGATGGGTAATATTTGTTCTCAACAAGTGTTTCCATTTTAATGCCATCCCTATCATATCATAAAAAAAAGTTTCAAAAATACGGACTCGTGGTAGCGATGTTAGTAACTTTAATAGAAATGATTTGAACAAGAACGTCGTTAAGATACTTCAGAAAATTAAAACTGGCTGTCTTATATCTCAAAATTCAAAATGGCGTCCAAAATGGCGTCCAAAATGACACCTTTCATGTCAAGTTTAATACTTAAAGACACTATCAGTGATTCACCCGAAAGAGTCAAAATATTTTAAAAGCCTAAAAAAGCTTTAAAGTGAAGGATATGTCTTTAGAATTACCATAAGTTATTTTTTGCAGAAAAGGAAGAAATCAGCAGTGTTGCAAGATATAAATTGCCATTCAGTTACATGTTGTAGTAAGTGTCCTTATAGACAGTAATGACTAGAATATCTGATTTTCTTCTTATTATGTTGATTTCAGTCTCACTACTTGCAGGGTGTGTTAAGATACCCATTCTCGTTACAGACATGCAAAAATCTGATTTTTGATGATTTTTCGATTTTCTGATTTAGCAATCACTGAGTGCCTTTAGAAATTGGGTGCCATTTTCATATCTCTCCGTGGTCTTAATTTTTTATTTTTTCAACAATACTCCTTCCGGTGAAAAAAGCACGTTTTTAAATATTTGAAATGGCCGTCTTAAAGGTCCATGGCCCGATCGCTAATAGCTTCGTCCCCAGAAGCCCAGATTTTACCGGAAGTAGTCGACATTTTGGTATCAGAAGAAAGCTACTATTCTCATTTACCCTGTGAAATCTTAGGGCTAAATGATGTTTTGTTTAGGAGTTATGAGCGAAAGTGTACTCCATTTTGGTCGACCAATATTAGTTTTTACAGTACTCTATGGGGCTCACAAAATCACGTTTCTAGCAGTCACATCAAAACGGATTGAAATATCGGCGCGAAACTTTACAGATGGGGTTTTTGGGTGAAGGCCATTCTATCAAGATGAAAACTTTATATACTTAAAATCGGACCATCCCCCCCTTTAAGTCCCCTTATCCGTTATTTATCTCTCATTTTAACAATAAGGGGATTCAGAATGGGTTGAAATATATATTTTCAACTCCAAAAGTCTCCCTTGGTATCAATATTGGTGTCTGTTAAGTACATGTTTTTAACACAAGAAGGTCGTTGAGGTATTTTA
>JAMKCH010001828.1:0-75923 GCA_023653785.1 Ophioderma brevispina
AATAAAATTTGGGAAATGCCCATGGCAAAAAATCTATTGAAAATTTCGCTGGGCTTTTTTTTTTTTTTGGCAGCGAGAAAGGAATTGCTCTGAGCTAAACGTCTTCACTAGCTACTTTGGATTGGTAATGTTTTTTTATTTCCCAGGTTCGAAAATTTTCTTAAAAAAACTTGGTTTTCTCGACCGTGAACCTCAAAAATATTTTATAAAAGTTTTTTGTTTTTAAATTTGGCAATCCAGGCTTGCTGATTGGAAAAGCCATGTTTTCAAAAACACTGCCAATCCGAAAAAAACAGGTTTAATATATCGATTCGAAAAGGTAGGGTTTTTTGATAAATGAAGTGTATGGGCCAACTGTTAAAATCGGTGTATATCGATTTGAAAATTATTTTTCTTAACTTGGTTTTCATCAAAAAGCTTGGTTTTTTTTTTCTGTCAAAAAATCATGTTTTTAAAACGGGGCGGGCAAACCCATTTGCTTTTTATATGGAAAACCCCCAGGTTTGTTAAAAACTGAGCGTATCAAAATGATAAACCTCATTTGTGCGATTTGAAATCCCATATTTTTATTTCAGCCATTTCATGTTTTTTGCCGAAAACATTTTTTTGGCTTATTCGTTGTCATTATTCTCACAAAAGAATCCCTTTAATTAAACCATAACATCCACAAATTCATAGATTTTATCTATTTCTTGTATCAAAATATCTTTTCATAACCAAATTGGTTTTTGTTAAATTAAGTAAACTCTGTAATAAAAATGTTTTCTGCCACTTATTTTGCAAATTGCAATCTTCCACCTTTTACAATGGCATATACACATCAAAACATCTCCATTATCTATATATATCTTCATTCTATTTCTTTATAACAATTTTTTCCAAGTAAAGTGCAACTCCCAACTAGAAACCCAAGTGCTTTCTTATGTCTCTTGCATGTTTGTTTCCTTCAACGTCTTTAAATCATACCGCGACCCGGCAAATACTTGTTTTAATTTCAAAAACATCAATAGGCCTCGAGTGATACGCGGTGTTAAAAGTGAGTTTTAACCTGTAATTTTTCAATGGGCAGCATTAATTTGTGGTGTGTATTTCAATGGGAGATCATTTGGTTGTGTGCCGCCCTATTGTTGGGGGGTAATGCGTTTTAGCCGCTCATAGGACACGGCTGAAATTACATATTAAAAAAATAATACAACATAATGTTTAATTATGAACGTTTCTAGTGACTATGAGGTTGAATTACAACGTTTTTAACGGCAAAATATCACGTGCGGGTTGCCTATAACTAGGCCACATACAGACATTCAAAACTATATTTGCACGGCCCCCCGGGCACGGCCCTTTGAACCCACAGTACAAAAAATGGTAATACAATGTAGACCGACCTTGACAACGTATTATTTTTGTTCTCTAAACGTGCAGTGTAGATTTAGCCTGGTATTCCTTCTGGAACCTTATAGCGTGTTCACGTGTATAGACGCAATAGGCCAAATTGCGTGTTTTGTAAGCTTTTGTTTTCCAATTATACATTTTGGAAAATGAAGGCTAAGTGGGTACTGCGAAACATTTATTTAAAAGGGTCCCAAAAGAAGGCGATTTGAAGCTGGTGGATTTTGACTTACCCGCAATAAAGGATGGCGGTAAAGTGAATTAAAAAAAAAACACGGCAACAACAGTAGCTATTGAACACACCTTGAGCGAACAATTATCTTTTCGAGTGGGAGGTTAAATATTTTGCAGCAAAGAGGGGATGAATTTTTGTGCTGATATTTATTGCAATATTATATATCAAAGAGGGTTGGAAGCAAGGCAAGTAGTTAACCCGGTAGCCCGCCATTTATGTAGGACTGTGTAGGGTTTGTAAAAGAATATAATAGGGTCGGGTGCGGTATAAATGTTTAATTTATATATTAACGCTTCCTTTGGTCGCCTGGCGTGTGGCCCATTAGTCAGGAGATTGTGGGCAAGTGGGGGGAAATGGAGTACAGACTTTTCTATTAATATCGAAGTTTTGGCCAAGGGGCCGAAGCTAATAATTTCTGGAGGGTGTGCAAATTTTCGGGGCAGTGCATTTTCTAGAAAGCCAATATGGCCGCTATCAAATTCATTCACAATGGCCATAATTTTTATGCCTAGATACAGGTGTTAAAGCATAATAATCTTTTGGGACGGGTTATTGACGTGAATTTTAATCACAATTTACCATTGTTCTGACTTCTCGTGTTGACCGTCAAGGTCCGAAAACCTTTCAAACACAAATAACGACCTTGTGCACAAGTTCTGATCTGATTTTTACAAGATGTAATGATTGAAATTGGTTCAAGAATTTGGTAGGTCCAAACAACTTATACATAAATTACACACTATATTTTTAAGATTATTATACTTATCAAGAGTTCCAGTATCCTATGTTGAAGGCGATGCAGTTCATGTTCCCGATGATATATCCTCACACGGGAAGACTCCCAAAATGACGCGCATAAGTTCAATGCATAAACTCCTCAGGTAATATATTATTCCATTGGATCTTCTCAGTCCTGAAGGTAAATTTTGTCCAGCAGTTCACAACGACGACGGGGCTAATTTGCCTCCCTCGACGACACTAACGTTTCCACACAATAATTAAAATCCAAGTATTATACCACCATCATTCTGTCGCTATTTCCTCATATATGACCACAAACTGGAATCCTTTTGATTCCAAAACTGAAGCGCTTTGGCTCAAAGACTACAGCAGGCAATCTAGCTATCAAGCTCCGGGCGGCATCCCAAAGTATTAGATATCCTGGCACTATGTGGGGTTAAAACTAGCTATTCTATACTGTAGAGCTCCAGAGCTCTGGTTTTAGCTCTTGATTTCAACTACGTTGCCTCAATCCTTCAAGTCACAGTACTATTTTAACTTCAACCATCTAGATTCCCCCTTTCTACAATAATCATTACAATCACCATCATGCATAAAACCATAACCTAACACTAGCTGACCAATAGGCATTCAACATAAATTGCACTACTCATAATAATCGCTTTAATGGGGGAATCCCCTGAACATGCAACATGTTTTTTTGATCTTAAAGCAAACACAAGTTTTGACTCAGTTGCTAGGTTTTTTACATCTTGGGAAATAGACCGTATTCATAGCCATCCATGGTTGGGTGGACAACATATACGCAGTCCGTACTCACAATCACATTCACCTGTCAAGATCCTGTGCAACTCGCTAAACATGGATCTAGTGACGCGATGTATTGTAGTCCTGGAATGTATGTATGCATCTTGTCCACCAACCTGTCTGGTGGCTGACGTCATATTGAAATAGTCTATTCCAATCACCTGTCTAGTTTTCAACAACAGGTGCATCTTGCAAAACACACTATGGTAAATTCCCTGCTCTCTTTTTTATCATAACAAAGTACTTTTCCCGCGAGATCTTTTTAATAAAATTAAGAAAATCATAATTTGGATCAAATTTTGAGTGTAATATAATAACCACAAAATCCAATCTGGGCCACCCTAAACCCCAATATGCCCTGAAATCAATTTCATTGACCATAACACAAATCAAGTCTTGTGATAGAGGCATAATACTGCGTCTCTATACCCAGTAGGACTCATATCTGACATTTCAAGTGGTTGTTAACAAGATTACCAACCAATATGCAGTACATATGACTACCTTTTAAGATCTTTTAAAAAACCTACACTTGTCCTATATTCATAATATATTGGCCGTCATTTTGAATTGTCGCATTTCAAACAATACCAGATACGAGTTAAATGCTCAAAGACATACAGCTCATACTTTACATTGTAAACTTTAGTAATCATTTTGGGTGTTTTTACTAAATCCAATACAGATTTATCGTAATTATAGGTTTTAAAGAAGGTACAAGGCAGCCACATTGGCCCCCTCTTACATTTTTGCATGTTAAAGGAAAACAGAAATTCCAAATAAGAATGTCAAATGGTCAATACTTATCCCTAACTTAATTACAAATTACACCTTTATATATAATTAGTTGATGTAACTAATTATTATTCTAAAGGTGTAATTAAGTTATGGATAAGTATTTGACCATTTGACATTCTTATAATAAAATTAGTTGAATGTCACTACATATAATAACACATATAATTAGGTTTTACTATTTTTTAAAAAAAAAGGCGGCTGTATTGGCTGCCATCTTAAATTGTTGAAAATGTCCCATGACAGAGACATGCCAAATAAGGGTTTCTAGTGAGCAAATACTGTACCCATACGTGTAAAGCATAAAGCAGGCATGTAGACACTGGAATCCACGCACTCTACATGCAAAATGTGCAGAACACTTGACGTGTCCGTATGAGTTGGAATGCATTCTAGAGGTGTTAAAGTCCACTCGCAGAGTGTGATCAATTGTACCAGATTTTGAACACCTGCAGAATATGTTTTAGGTGTTTCAGTATGTATTCAGGAGCGTAAATAGGTATAATGGAGGATTTAGATCAATTTGAAATGATTTCCCTAGAGCATATTTTACTTTGAGCAAGCCAATTGGGATTTTTGTGGCAAGGTATGATAACCTTACATTTACCAACACTTCCCGTGCTTAAAACACGCGGAGTACCGAGAAATATTTTGTCGCTATCGGAAATACTTAAGAAGGATTTTTAGGATTTTGGACATGGTAAGCAGCCATATTTGATTTCAAAAATGCCACTGTAACAATTTTTTGCCAACCCCCAAAAATTATTGGCTTAGGTCCTGATGAACTAAAATCTATCAATAAAAAAGTCTGTACTCCATTTCCATCCTTCATCAGGCTGTGTGCCTTAACTTCCACCCTGACTCTTGTAGCTCCTCAGTACTCCCCACATCTATAGGTCCTAAATGCCTTCTTTTCATGTTTAGCTCTGCGCCTCAATGTGAATAGAATAGTATAATCGGATTCACTTGGCCCAGGCTTAACAGTTGATAAGACGGAATAAAAAAATCCGAATAATTTTATCGTCAATTTCAGCACTGGTGGCTGCCATCATGGAGTCATACAGGAAATTTGGAGCATTAAATATGGATAGTTTCATTCACACCCAGGAATGGGAAGAGTTCAGAAGTATTGTTTGGCAACCGTTGATCGTGTATTATATTGGCGAATTGGAATGTTTGTACTTTAGTGGAGGAGTCATTAAGAAGAGGTCAAATATGGTGAGTTACTCATTATTGGCAGAGGTAGATATGGGCAAAGTTTGGGATGTGGCGTTTGTTGATGTATTGGGATGGTTTGAAACCCTACAAATCGAAGGCTTCTTGTAGATTTTTTAAATGTGGTGAGTTTATTCAGAGTATTGCAAGAGTTGTGTTGGTAAACATTTCTGTTTGGTGTGTTTAATACGAAAAATAAAACGGAGGTTTGTACTTGTTCAGTATAGGGAAGTGTGTTTAGAGGGATACATATATGGTATGGTGAGGTTTCCACCTTCCAGTACGAATTATGTTTGATGTAACATAGTATTTCATATATTGAAAAGTAATGTTGGGAAGAAGCAAACAAAAATTATGATACTCTGTAGTAACTCGCCATATTTACACTCTCGAACAACCTGCCCTAATTCAAAATGTAAAACCTTAGACAAACACCAGCATTAACACACCACATCACACTTTTTTTTAACGTAACTCTTCTAATCCTCTTAAGGTCAACAACCCCATATGACTCGCAAATTACTCCCCACTTCAAGTACAACATTTCCACTAATCACAACAACGCGCTACATTAACAGCGTTTTGCTAAAATATATTCTTTCAAATGTTTTGCTGTTTGAAGTTTCCCACTCACCGCATTTTAAACTCCCTCCAAAAATCTCCATGCTTTTTAGTCCAAAAGCACACAGACTTTTCCGTCATTGATTTTTTATGTCGTCGGTTAATATTTTTCTATATTATGTTCTCATTACATACAGCATATTTCAGAATATCTGGGCAAATAAATTTGTCAGGGGAACAAGTTCATAATTCTAAAAAAGATAATCCCTTCAGTTGTATTATACTCTGTTATCTAGCTGTAGCTATAATGTCTAATGGCGGCGCCCCTGGCCAAGGGAACGATTTTTTTATTCGTAGTAATAAATTCGATCCAATTGACTGATCAGTTTTTAAGTCGGCAGGTCCACCCATCAAGTACATTGTTTCACACACAGCGAAATTGTTGGACAGGGGTCCATTTTATAAACACAGGGCTTCAACAATACAATAGGAAACGACCTTGCGATTGTCCACATTCCCGTGGCCACATTCCTGTCCCCTGTCATGCAGTTCAAATGCCCATGTTTATACAATATGAGAATTCAAATTCCGTGATGCCAGTAAAATGCAAGATCATTTCCGAGCTTCGCTTTCTTAAACAGATAGAGTATACGTCAGACTTTTTTTTTTGTAGCACCCATTCAATTAATGATGGGATACTTTAAAATTTGTTTGGGATTTTTATAGCTTCAGAGACCACGCTTTTTCAAACTTAAAAATTAATCTCTTTTAATAAATTCGTTTTTGTTTTTAACCCCCAAACCACTTTCAACCCGTCATATTAGACCAACTAGATATATAGTTGAACATAAATACTGCAAACAGAATACATTTTTTATAATATTCCAGGTATGTTGGACCAAAATCATGACATTTTCCAAGTGTTTTCGACCAGCTTTGAGGTCACAAGCGATTTTGTTGTGCCTTCTGCGTGTACAAGAAAATAAACGCATGTTGGCGTATCTCCGAATTGACTGTTAAGCAAATATTACTTGCCTGCCCAATTAAACAGACTTGTTCTCAGTCTGTATCTTTAAAAATAAAATTAAAGCTATACACACCTGTATCCCCCAGCTGGCAATGCTTACAACATAGACTACCAAAGAAGTTGACCATTGAAATCTAGTATTGGAAATTGCCACAAAACCACATCCAAATTAGTCAGGGGGCACATGTCCAAGCTACTTCAAATTTTTGCCAAGTCTGATTCATTTTACTTGATCTTGTTATGGACCCATAGGAGTTGATTTCAACTTGTCTAATTCCAGTGGACAATTTGATCGATTTTTTTTTCAAAATGGCCGCCAAAATGGTACAAAACTATAAAAATAAAAATAGTTGGTGTATAAATGCTTCAAAAATGTATTAAGTCTGGTTTCAATGTTGGACCTTATTGATAACCCATATTCAGTTGTTTTTCACCTACTATCAATTCTCAATGATGGTTTCATCAATTGAGGTTTTTTTTTTCAAAATGGGTGGCCAAATTGATAAAAAAAAACCTATAACGACTATAGTCATGTATACTGTCCTTCAGAATAAATTTAGGTGTGATTTAAAATGTGGACCTTGATGATTCTCATAAAGGGGTTGTTTTCACAGCTTTTAGTGAAATTCTCAGTCACATTTTCAATGATAGATGCACCTTTTTTTCAAATGGCTGCCAAAATGGCCATCGTTCCATTCCCTGGTAGTCTCTGTGTTAGCCTCAATCCAGAGATTCCGAACGGGGGCTCATCTAGGGACCCATTAGGAGCCCCATTTCAAGTCCCATGTGGGACAAGCGACTTGCGGGAAGGAACCAACTCGTGAAACATTCTCTTCAAGATGTCATTCAGGACAGGGGAATTAGACACGGTAGATCCCCCCTGAGAATCCATGATGGACAGAAGCTGCGGGGCAGTGCGGCAGACTCATGGAGCGTGTTGCTGGAAAATCCATGTAAGGAACTCTGCTTACATTTCCCAAAGAGGCCTTATATTAGGAATGACTTTGTTGTCTTGGCACCACGCGTGGTAAACTTTCCGGAGCTGACATTGTAAAGTCTTTCTCGTTGAAAGATGCCTTGCCTTTCCTCCCAGGTCAGCAGCCTCTTCAGAAAGGCCCTGCCTGCCGTGTAGGATCTGATTAAAGTCGCCATACAGTCAAGTAAAGGTCTTGAATTTGGTCACTAGAGGAACTTGAGTCTTTTCCGGGTTCAGCAAGAGGTCTTTTCCCCATCGGGAGGTAAATACGGTCCGCCACCGTGGAGGAAGTAACTTTGGATTCCACATCTGTCTGGCCAGTGTGGGCTTTAGAAGCATGTTGCACCCGCCTGAATCCTCGAGTGCTTCTCCACACCCCTGGGTAATCAGCGCTATCGGGGGACGCCATATGACGAGGACTGCTCCATCTGAGCGTCATTGCATCTATGGCGAACGCCATCTGGTCCGCTCCCCAGGAACATAATGTCGGGAGCTGGTTGTTCCCCGCCTCTGCAAAAGGTTCTTAGAGGCCACTCGATTCTGTTAAGACCACCTTGCACCTGTTGGGATTTGAGGGGCCAATATCACCGACCAAGAGCCCCTGACCTTGGTCGGGGCAATGGATGGTTTGTTTTCCCTTCTCGATAGGGTACCCGTTAGAATGTTGCCTGCTCCCGGTAGATGGACTGTCTGGAGCTTGATCCTGTGCGCTGGCAACCATATCGCAGCTTGATTGTCTGTTTGACATAGTCAGGCTGCGGGTACCTGCATGGGCTCGTTCCCCAAACTCGTTGCGTAACCTACGTGTAATCCTAACTCCATGTGTAATGTCCCTACATAACAGACCTTTTCATACCAAGTACACAGTGCTTTGGACAAATTGGTCCCCTCAGCAATGGCATTAGTACCACATAGAATTTTACGACATTTCGGAAACAGACCCCTGCTTTGTTTATTTAAGTCACTACCGTGAGGTTTTTGCAGCGTAGGGTGGAATCGCTGGTCCTTGAATTTGTGAAGAAGGCGCGTAATGCCAGGCAAAAACCGCCCACAGAAGGTTGATGTGATGCTTTGGCAATGGCTGGAGTCCCACCACTGCCAATCGCCAGCCTTCCCAGTGGGCTCCCCTTCCCGTCTTGGACGGTGTCTATGGGTGGGCATGGAAGCGGGACTGCCCGGGTGAATGTTGTGAGGCTGGCATCCACTGAGGGCGCGGTGAACCTTTGGAGAGACGTCTATAACCCTTCGACATCCGGTCTCTCTTGGGCTGAACTTGGATAGAACGTAAAGCTCTATGTATCTAATATGTAGGGCATTGGGAAGGACTGCTGTGAGGCGGCGATAAGGCCAAGAAGCCGTCGCCACAGTTTTTGTGCTGGATCCGTCCTGCCTGGGTGGGTACAACGTTTTGCCACCGTGAGAGGAAGTACTTTGGGATTCATAAGTTTGCACCTACTTGATCTCGAAGCTTCTCTAAGCAACCGCTATGTATCACATCGCTATCGTAGGTAACGCTATGCCACTATCCTGTCCCCAGCTGACGTCATTGCGTTCCGTGCGAACGCAACTGTGGTCCGCTCCCCAGAACAGTATGTCGGGAGCTTGGTGGTCCGGGTTTTGATGTGATGCTTTGCAATTGCTGGAGTCCAAGACCCTGCCACTCGCCAGCCTTCCCAGTGGAATCCCCAGCCCGTCTTGGAAGTGTCTATGGTGGAGGCGTGGAAGCGGACCGCCCAGGGTAATGTTGTGAGATTGCATCCACCATCTGAGGGGCGTGGGTGGACATTTGGAGGGGACGTCTATCCCCTCGACCTCCAGTCTCTCTTGGGGCTGAACTGGATAAACGTAAAGCTGTAATGTATCTCGTACGGTAGGGGCATTGGGAATGACTTCTGTGGGGCTGGCTATACTGCCAAGAACGTAACCAAGGTTTGGCCTGGAGCCTCTGCCTGGCTAGGAATTTCCCGTGGCGCAGAGAATGGCTGTTGTTCTCTCTGCTGTCGGGAACACCTTTCCTCTGCCGAAGTCTATGACCGAGCCAAGGAACTGCAGAGTTTGGGATGGTTCGAGGGCTCAGCTGACTCTCCCAGTTGATATTAGTCCCATGGAACTGACAAGGCTGCATGTCTTCCAGATTTGAAATGAAGGGCCCTCTGGTATGGGGCCATTGATCAGCCAGTCCATCGAGTAAACCGTAGATTACAGTCCTTGTCACCGCAGAGCTTCGGCAATCCCCTTGGCTATCCGCGTGAAGGTCCTTGGGGCCGTGATAGCCTGAAGCGCAGGCCCTTGAATGGGAATGTCTCGCAGTTGATGGTCCTGAAGGCTGATGACCACGTGTAGGTATGCGTTCTTCAAGTCCAGTGCTGCGCTCCACAAACCCCAGGGCGTCAGATCGGTGTCAGAAGTCTTTTGTAGTCCGCCGTACTCATAGTCCGGCTACAACGGTAAGAATAGGGCTCGCATGCCGTTGGAAGAATGTTGAAAGAACACTACCCTTCGCTTGGTAACATTCTTAAGCTGATTTTTAAGGCTTCACAATCAATGGTATTTTAATAGTTTAAATACCCCTTAACCTTAAGTGGGCCATTAACCCCTTAAAAGTTATTTGTTTAATATTTATATGCTTAAGCCTATCAGGGTGAGTAAAAAAAACTATTGACCCAGATTGTGTCCGCCATTTTGAATTTTTAAATAAAATATATCTAGATATGTGGTATCATCGGAAGCCTATTTCCATTATCTTTAATTTGCCAAAAATAATTCCAATCTGTTAAGTATAAGCTGAGTTACCAGTCTTTTAAAATCAAGTAGTCAGCTTTTACCCCTATCCACGGATTCCCATTGAAATGCAACGGTGGCCAACAAACAAAAATGACTCCCCAAAATGATGATACAGGGCATGTCTATGTTTAATGTCACATAAATTGGTATCTTAAGGTGTAAATAATGATAATGGTAGTTGTATTTTGAAAACCCTTTGTTTTTCAAGATGTTGGGCATATTTTGGTGTACAATATAGACAATACTTTATCCTCAAAGGTGTCCACCTATGTCTGTTCCTTCATATGGTACGATTCATTCAACTCCTCCAGAAACTCTGCACTGACATCAAGTATCAAGTTTAATTTTATTTATGTTTACAACTGATTTTTATGGTTGATTAGGCACGTAGAAACGTTTAGAGGGCATCGATGATCAATTGTGACCGAATTTTTGTGGGGGTTACATATCGTCAGATTGTCTGCCATCATAAATAGCCCGATGTTCTTCTGGACATGATTTGCCTCGCTGGACGCCATTCATTTGTATGGTGCATCCGTGGACAGAGCGCAAAACAACTACTTGATTCAACAACTGTAGCCCGGTCTATACCTACCGATTGAATGATCTTTGCACAATTAAAGACAACGAAATAAGCTGTCAGATGATACCACATATGTTAGACATATGTCATCTACAATTCAAATGGCGGACACAAACTGGGTCAAGTTTTTTTTTGACTCCCCTGTATAAGGAACAAACCAAACAAAAATGTTTTTAGATTTCGCACAAAAAAAACAACATTATAACGTGATATGGGCAATTTCCTTAAGGAGACTCTTTGGGAAAAATATGTCATTTGGTTCTTTGCGCCATTTTGAAAAAGCGCCCTCACCAGGTAAAAAAAGACTGAGAATTTAGCAAGTTGGGAAGTTATGGTCCTTGTGGTGTTATGGAACAATAAAGTGGGAAACCTAACTTGGCAAACCTTCTGACGTAATAGCAACAGGATGTACATGCCCCCTGAACTAATTGCCTTATTTAGTTGCCTTAATGCATTTGCTCCACACACTACGCTTCACATTGCAATCGTAATGTCAACATCAAATAATCGGTCCTTGCTCATCTTTTTTTAATATATACCGTCCTTTCTTTTGTAATAAAATTTATTTTAGTTTATAGCAAAAAATACACTCTCATTTTTTTATCCCTTAATATTCTAACTTTGATTCAAAAGTATTAACACTTATCATGACTCTCATGACTCGAAATTCACCTTTGACTCTATAATAAAAATGCAATTCTGTCCAACTACAACACAGCTTCTATTTTGAATACAGGCCTGCTTGCGATGCACCACCCATTGCGCTGTGGCATTCATCTTGACAAATTTTTATGTTTATCATCTCGTTATTATCTCCTTTGCATTCCAATCTATGTTACAAATCGTGCAAGTGTCCCATAATGCAATTCAAATTTTATAATTCCCTTCCTCCCTCCAAACAATGGCAGACTGTGTTTCTCATTCTAGTTTGGTTTTCTACATCCTGAAGAACCTTACTGATTGAGAAACCGAGGGGTGGCCAAAATTGCAACCCTTGAGCATTGTTGAAATAATCCAAGATGGCCGCCCCCACATAAAATTAGTAATAACTAAGCTCCAGCTCCAAGCAGCTATAAAGATGATTCTATTGTCTTTGTATGGGTTTTTTTGATGCCACTGAATCACATTTGTACTATTTGTTAAATACCAAAGTATTCCCTATACTGAAATCCAAGATGGCTGGCCACAAATGTCCGCCAGCCACATCTCTTAGCAATAGCTCAGCCTTTAAAGCAGCTATAAGCAAAGATCTTGTTGTCTTGTCATGGGTTTTTTGAAATGTAAACGAATTATTCAAATGTTTCTTCTTTGTAAATTAACATGGAAATTTCTTTTCCCTATACCGAAATCCCAGATGGCCGCCATCACCCATATATTTAGCAATGTCTCAGCTCCTGAGGCAAATAATTGTGGTTGTCTTTCCTATATGTTTTATGGGTATCATATTCAAATTTCTCTCTTTGAAATCAATTACAAGTGTTCTTCACACTAAAAGTGATAGTCGGTAATGGCATACAGGTGAAATACCAATGCACAGATGAAATACGAATGCACAAGTTTGTCTCAATTTGGCAAAAGCATTTCAAATTGATATGGATGCAAATGTTGACAAAAGGTAGTCTTAAGTATAAGACCATTTAACGGTGAATATAATGCACAAACTACATTAGGGTTTACTGTAAGGTAACAAAGCATTCAAGTGTGGTGATGATGTACATTTGTCATCAACGTAGTTCGAAAGTTGGCAAGTGTTCAACTATGAAAATAGTTGTCATGAAAGTAGGTGTCATGTCGGATGTCTAAAGTGGCCCAAATATCCAATACAAAGACTATCGTTCAGGGTTTCATAATATGGTATTCTATATTTGAAAAAGCGTTCAACTATGAACATGATGAAAAAGTTGGTATGAACGGGTAGTCTATAAAGTTGGCAAAACGTTCAAATATGTTCCACAAGTTGTCAACTAGGTAGTCCATGTTGGCCAAAGCACTAAAATAAAAGGTGATGCACATTTCTTAATACGGTGGTGTCTTTATTGGCAAAACATTAAAATAAAATGATGGAGCATTTATAATGATTTCACAATGATTCATAAAAGGAAATGGCACTCCACAAGCTTAGATGGTGATGTGATTGAATTGGCACTTGTCAATCAAGTCTGAGATAATCGCAAAATATCCACTATTAAATTACTTTGGAAAAACACTTCAAAACAAAATTGAAGCCCACGTTGACATAAGAAAGTTGTGCCCAATTTTGCAAATAAAATGAAATAACACGAAGTAGATAAAAAATTTTGGAAAATATTCCTCAGTTTCTTCTTCATCCGTTTCTTCTTGATCACTTGGGTCAGATGAATCATATTTAATTTATTAAAGTCCACATATTTTACAGTTGCCAACCTTCTTGATTACAGAAGTTCACATTTGCCTGAAGTGCATGGTGGATCAGAATTTCACAGGCCACAGTGATTCAATCAAGTATGGTCGGTGTGAGGTTCTGCGATAGACAGTTGTGTCAAGGAATAAGTCAGGTTCATATTACCAAAACATCGAGGAAAGCGATCTTGTAGGTCAACTCTGGGCTAGGCGTAGTCGGAGAGCCAATAGAGAAAAACAGAGAAAATCTACGGGTGTATTTAAGACTAATAACACTAACGCCAACAACTAGTACACCCTAAAGACCATTTCCCCAAGTAACTCCAACCTGGAGTTATCTACCTAAATCCTGTGGATCATGTGACAAAGGGATACATTGTGAAACCGGCAGATCATTTGAAAAAAGAGAAAAACCGACGAACACCAGAAAGCGACTCAGACGGGCAACACACAAAAATCGGCTAGCGCCGAACATGTGTGGAACACCAATAATTCTGGACAGGAACACCTAATTGGACTGAAAGGAAACCCATCAAGTCTACCCCTAACAACGTCAATAGGGACAAAGGAGCAGAAATTCCTCCTGATGGGGTAGATACTCCAAGGATGGAAGCCTCTATACCAATGAACGGAAACTTAATCTGGGGTATCATTTACTCATCTTTATTGTTTTATCTCCCGTGTTTAATGGTGTCTTTATGTTGAAGCATCATGGGGACTGTGTAGTTTGCCTCTGATTATGGCTTTCACTGGAGTGTCGAAAACTACGCCCTTCAATTTGGATGCCTCTGGGAACGATTAATTTTTACTTAAAATGAAAGATCCTGCCACAATAAGTCGATGTACTATGTGCGCTGTTCTTGAAGATTTATACGACGAGGAGTTGTTTTCTTCTTCTTGTGTTTGAGGCAGCAGTCTATGTCCACCGGTGGACGAAAGGTAGGGTACTAATTGAGAATTGAAGGACACTAAACCCATAATCCTATGTACTTCTGAAGCTGACATTACAGCTAAGCAAATGTTGTGCAGCCAATTTGTTGGCCATTTTGGCAGCCATCTGGTTTTGGTTTTATGGAGGGCTTAAAGTCATTTTAAAAGAAGTACAAATTTGGAATTCTTTGACACCAAAACCTATTACAAAGACACAGAATATCTGATTGATATTTAGCTGTGTTTTTTTTTTATTTTTTTTAAGCTGAGCTAACATTATGTGGTTGTGGCCCATCTTGGCGGCCATCTTGGATTTCGTATAGGGAATACTTAGTGTAAATCAGAAGTACAAATTTGAATTATTTGACACCAAAAACCCATACAAAGACGCAAGAATCATCCTTATAGTTGTTAAAAGCTGAGTTATTGCTAATAATGTGGTGGCGGCCATCTTGGCGGCCATCTTGGGATTTCGGTATAGGGAAAGACGTTAGTGTTAAAAAAAAATACAAAGTTGAATCCATTGACACCAAAAAACCCAAATAAAGACACAAGAAATCATTCCTTATAGCTGCTTTAGAAGCTGAGTATGCTAATTTTTTTTATGTGGGTGGGACCATCTGGCGGCCATCTTGGATATTTCAAAATGCTCAGGGTTGCTGAATTTTGGGCCACCCCTGAGTTCTCACTCAGTAGGTCTCCAGGATCGCAGAAACAGCCAAAAAAAATTGTGCGGAACGCTACTTTTGGGTTCAGGGCAAAAATCGGGTTTTGGCCCCAAGACTATTCCTACATCGCATTTCTATTTTCGCAGGCCACTTTCGCAAAGATAGGGGCAGTACAAACAAGAGACAAATACGATAATGATGAAAGGAACTAGGGCTAGATGTATATAGGTTGATAGAACTTGGAAAAAAAGAAACACTCTTCAGCCGGACGGCTCACGCCATACAACCAAGACAAAAAAAGAAGCCCATCGTTTCCTTTTTTCATCTAGGCCTCATTAAAATCTTTGTCTTGCTCAAACATTACAATAGCTTTCCGAATCGATTTCGTTTATGCGTGGATTATACCGTTCTATGACAAAGAATTTTCAGGCCCAAACTACCAGAACACGAACAAACTTCTTCGTAACAATTAACAAATGAGAGCGACGCTCATACTTTCCTTACTGAATGAGGACGTAATATGGGCTAACAGCTTGGGGAGATTTCGGAAATTCGCCAAGTTTGGTCATGGACGTTCGAGAGACTTCTAGACCTCAGGTGGTCAGAAATATAGGCGCAATGATAATGGAGAAATCCGGGAGGTCTCGGCTTTGGAAGCTGAAAACAAAATTCAAATAAGAGAAATTTCGTTGGTGAATGGTGGGGTTGTTTTGTGGTAGTAAAGTTGCGCCATGGTCAATTCAGAAATTGGGGTTGCAAAATAATGCCAAATAATCATATATTATGCGCGATAAAAAATGTGACTAGTGAGATGTCTATTGTGTCGGGTCACTTGGTCAATTTGAAAACACACTTTCTCTATGCAAGGTGACATGAACGGTTACTACGCTGCATCTGTCAAAATATGCATGGTATTTTCCGACAGTGGAACAAGTTTGAATTGGGGAAATGCAATGGGAGTAGGATTGCTGTCATAGATTATATGAGCAGAATTGTTTTTTGACTCAGAGGAACCAGTTGCTGCGCGGTTCATGCATGGTTTGAATGAACGTTACAATGTACACACAAAGATTTACTGCATTCGGTTGTGTGTACTGCACGCGGTCATTTAAACTAGGTCAGTCAGCCGTGGTTGAATCGAGCGTTAGACTACAGCCGAGAGTATTATGGTATTTGCATAAATAGGAAGGTACTACACAGGTGTGGAGTGCCGTCGGTGACTAGATCGATTTACGCATACCCACGAACAAACTTCTTCTAACAATTACAAATGAGAGCATAGCTCATTACTCTCATACGAATGGTGACGTCATATTGATGACAGCTTGGGGATTAGGAAATTCTGCAATGTGTGTTCATGACGTTCGAGAGACTTCTTCGACATCAAGGTGGTCAAAATTCTATGCGCAATGATAATGATAAAGATCCGGGATGTCTCCGGCTATTGGGAAGCTTAAACAAATTCCAATCCGACTTTTCCGTTGGTGCATGGTTTGGTGTTGTTTTTGTGTTAGTAAAGTTGCGCCATGTGGACCATAAACACAACCCGAAAAAGACTTTGTTTAGGTGCAATTCACGGGGAACTACGATTTGTTGACACACCAAAATATTAAAAAATAACAACAAAAATTCATCGGTGTGAACAATTTTGCAAAAGTTGCAACCTATTAAGAGAAACTGTACAAAATCTCCTGAATTAACCGTTAAAATCACGCCGGTAATTTGATGATGTCATATGCAATAAAAAAAACCGCATCGGCTTCAGCCAATCACGAGCCTTGTAATTCATAACAAGATAACCCAACGATTCGATTCGACCCAAATGCCAATTCGGCCAAGCCAAGTTCGCTCCCACAAAGATCAAAAGAGATTCGGACCCTCGGGACAATTTTAACCTCTTTTGGACCTTCTTCTTAATTCTAGTCTACCTTTCTGGTTATTATTGAATAATTTATATTTATACTCACAGGAGTGTACTAAATATCATATCAATAAATTACAATGATCAGGTAAATAGGTACGCTAGACCCTGGGAGTGGACCACCAGCTACATACTTCCCCCAATCAGAACACATCTGGCAACAGATACTGCTGCCGTCAAAACAACTCTACGTAATTGCCTACATGCGCTTTACTTTCAAACTACAAAATGGATTTATTTGATTTAGGAGACTGCTTATAATTTTAATTTCAAAGGTCAACGATGACCGCAAATTATTAACCACCAATCTTAATTTGTGCAACGTGTCATTAGAAAAAATAGATTTTTTAT
This sequence comes from Ophioderma brevispina, assembly GCA_023653785.1. Lineage (NCBI taxonomy): Eukaryota > Metazoa > Echinodermata > Ophiuroidea > Amphilepidida > Ophiodermatidae > Ophioderma > Ophioderma brevispina. Next base: position 17,363 of record JAMKCH010001828.1, read on the forward strand.
GCAGAAAAGTAAAGAAAAGTTTAAGTTCAATACTTTTTTTTAATCTACCATGAATAATTATTTTTATGGAAGCACGTTGGCACAAGTATTATGACAAATTCTATCATTACGTACGCAAATGAGCTAATTAATTTTTTGCATATTTGTAGTAGTAGTATTGTTGTTATTATGATTTTTATGCTTGGTTTATTATAATTACTCAAATGCTCAAATTACCTATTTTAATGAAAATATTTGATTTTATGACAAAAACAAATAAGCTCGTCAATTGCTGTTTTTAATAAAGTTATATAGAAAGTGAACTTTTTCCGGCTAAACTAATAGACGAAGCACGTGGAAAAGCACAAACAAAAAAAACAGTTTTAGGGCTTAAGTGTTCTGCTAACCCGTTGATATTTTGGTTTTATAGCGATGGCTAGGCTATCGCAATCTACATTACTGTCGCACCATTTTTTTTTGTGTAGATCTTCTTTCGTTTATTCCTTTCTAATGTATAAAGTGCATTGATCCAAGGTTAGAGAGGGCAGATAAATTTTTTTAACTTACAACACCAATATAAGCCCACACCATCAAGTTTGTTTCCAGTATTTCAAAAATCCTAATGCGCTTTTTATTTTTTTAAGGATTTTCCCAGAAATAGCTCAAATCAATCAAATGGCAGTCAAAACAGATTGCCAAATCATATTTTACTACAATTATTAGTTTATAAAAGAATATCGATTTGGGATCATTTTACAATGTTTTTTTAATCAATTAAAAAAAGGAATAGAAATATAAAATTAAAAGTGCAATTTTCCTCATAATTCAATTTAAAAAAAAAAACGCTGTAAAATGCTCAACATCCAAATGCGAGTGCCTACTGGGGGAAAAACAAAACTTGTTTTTTTTTTTTCCTTTCATTTTTTGACCTACAACAACATCTTGCAATTAAAATCGAAATAAAAAAAGCAGCTTTCAAATTTTTGATGGGCGTTGAAATTACATTTTTATTTTTTGTCAAAATGCTGCCATTTCGTAACCGCCGCTTGCACAAAAGAAAACTTTCTAAACTAAAATTAGTTTATTTGTCCAATCCAAGATCACATTGTTTTACATATTAGAAGAAATATGTCTGATTTTTTTAATCCTGTATAAATTATTGTAAATAAGTACAATAGTCTTGTGGTTCCCGTTGGTTTAAGTTTATTTTTTTCCGCTGACCATGCATGGGTAGGGGTCTGGTCCTGGACCCAAACCTAATTATCTCATTAAACTCATCATCCGATTTCTATGGGTTTTTTTAGTGTAACTAAGCAGGAAGCGAGAGTCTTGAAGTACGTTAAAATATTACCCGAAATCATAAGATAATAAAACTATAGTTTATTTCTGAGATGGAAAGCGTGCAATGCACAGGTTTCAACCGCTGGAAGGTATGACAAGAAAATATACTTGACCCCAAGGAAAAGAGTCCTGGAGCAATAGGTATGTGCGGCAATAAAAGTCTGAAGAAAAATGCTTTTAGCAGCTGGGACCATTTTTGGCAGGTTCATATTCTTACATCATTGGAAACACTGTTAGGGGGCACTATAATTCTGTGTGTGTAATGAGGGGTGTAAATCAGAGATGCCACTCTCCCGTTTTTCTGCGGTCGACTCCCGGTTTTTGCTACAAATCTCCCGAATTTTCGGTGAGGAGATGTCCACAAACTTGTCATGGATTATACAAGATGAATCATCCTTAAGTAGTAATTCTTCAAGCATTGACAAATAGTACCACTAGACATAATGCAGAGGAATGTCACAGCCAAGCAGAAGCTTCATAAATCAACTCTGCAAGAAATTTCCTTCTGCACATGTGATCATATCCGGAGTACTTCCAAGACCTTGCCCCCTAAACCCCAGTAACACAACACCAAATCGTGTTTCTTACCAACTCAACAAAATGTTTGAAATGAACTGGGTATAATAATTCCAGAATAACTTATGTGGACAATGCCTCAACATTTGTAACCTGCACAGGTGAAATCCCTAGAAGATTTTTGTTTGGGATATTTCGGGTAAACAACAAAGGGAGGTAGATTTGTAATGAATCTTCGGTCGTTTTGCATTTTTATCTGTTTTCCTTCCTTACTGGGACACCCGCAAAGGCCATGACTTGAACATCATATTTTGCTATCAAAAAACTTATTAATTTAACAGTAAAACTTCTGTAAATAAAATCTTCCAACACTAATTCAGATTCTAATATTTCTCATATTCATCAATTTGTGCTTCCTGTTACACATTAATTAGACTGAATCCTGAATGTGTTTTCATTTAGCTCTTGCTCTTTAAATTTTCACAAAAGGTTTGCAGGGCAATAACTGATAATCTTTAAACTATAGCTGCTTTGTAAGCCTGTTTTTCACCAATAATGTAATTATGAGATTACCATTTGCTGAACTTTGTTTTTGACAATGAGACTGTATGTTAATGATCAGTTTAATGCACATATTTTTAGGAAGAAATATGAAGTAATGTTCAATTGTAATTGTTAACAATAGCACCATGGTCTCTCATAATACTCCACCTTGTAGAGCTCATTCTGTTTGTGCTATTTGTATAAATTTAATCATGTCTCAACACTCATATATTTTCATGTAGTGTAGCCCTTTAGATTTTCATGTTCATGTATAAAATATGCCTCTATCCAATGTAAATTCCTGGTGCTGTGACCCAATGTTTTTTCAAGGTAGCTAACAAGGAGTTTGCCCTTTTCCAATTATGTTCTTGAAAATGAAGTTTCCATAATTGGCAAGGTCTCAATTATAGCTCACTTAATGTCGGAACTAGTTAAAAATTTGATAATAGTAGAATTTTTTTGTTTTTTTTGTGCATATACTAATGATATTGATATATGTACTTTGAGGAAAACTGTTAAATAGTGATTTGATGACATGAAATACATATTTCTGGTTTACACCTTATCTAAAGATGTTAAACAGATTCGTGGTGGGTGTAGTCTGTTATGTAAAAAATAAATTTATGTACTGAAAGGACTGATATTTTGGACGATGAGATGAAAGCACTATTGATTCAAGGTTTAAATTACCTTGTACTAAACGCCATTCTTTTGTGCTATGTAAATTTATAGACACCTGACTGTAATACTGATATCTTGATAACTTAAGTTATATTATTACAACCACTACTGCGTCTAATCCAATCAGAATAATTGTTTTAGGTGACTTTAATTTTCGATTTACCAAAACAAAACCAAGCTCCGAAAATCAATATTTTGGCAAATAATTGTCAAACTTACACAACCCAACTTATTAATGAACCTACTTGAATCCTGACACTACTGAACCACTATTAACCTGCATTTGTATCACAACCTGAATAAGATCTCTCAATCTTGTGTCCCCTGTCATATATGTATAGAGTACCATTTCACTCTCTTCTCACAGACAGGTCAAATAATAAAAGCTCCTCCTAAAATAGTTTAAACTAGGTCATTTAAACATCTCAGTACTGATGATTTTATTTTGGATGTAAGCTCTGGCCATTGGCATGAATTCATCAAATTTGTACCAATCAGTTGAGTGTGCTTGAATGCTTGGAAATACAAATTTTACTATATATCGTAATAGACATTCCCCTTTTGTTTAAAGGAGGGTGAAAGAATCATTGCCAGAATGGATTTCCAGAATCATCGTCCTTTCTCGTGAAAGAGATTATTATATTGCTAAAGCGAATAAAAATATTATGATAACGATGGATAAAGCCACACCACTCCGGAAATAAAGTTAATACCTAAAACTCTTAAACTAAACTTTATTTGTAATCATCTAAATAAGTTTTAAAATAAATCCCAACCAGCTCTGGAAAAGAACAATTAAAAAGGTTCAACCCGATATGTATATTATAATCATTTAAATTAAAAATTTACATGATGACAATACTGGTAACACTAATAGTAGCAATAATGCTAAAGACAACATTTAAATAGTGTTAATTTCTTACTTCACCAGTCAGTAGAACTCTTGCTTCAAATTCATGATAACCGTGCCCAATTTTTACAAATTGACAATAATGTCAATGATAGCATACCTAATCATTTTAAATTTAAACCATGATCACTGATGAATTATATTTTAAAATGTATTAGTGAACTATCACCTAATAAAGCCTGGATTAGATGATATAACCACCTCACTTTTAAAATTGGCCTCGCCCTATGTTTGTCATTCGCTATCATATTTATGTAATCTTTCACTTTCAACATCAATTTTTCAAACCGAATTGGAAAAATGCTAAGTGACACCTATTTTTAAAGCTGGTGATGCTGTAATGGAAAATTATAGACCCCTTTCAGTATTATCTTGTATATCAAAGATTCCTTGGAAAGATGTGTTCATATCAATTGTTAATTTTCCTAACATCACATGATATTTTTCAGTGAGTGCCAATTTGGTTTTCGAGCCAATCATTCCCACCACGCTACCACTTTACTTGACTTCATATTTATGTACTCAAGAACTTGATAAAGAGTTTTGCAATTGGAGTCCTTCCTTTTTAGATTTGGAAAAAGGATTGGATACGTGAACCATGAACTTTTTTAATCAAGAAACTAAAATGATTATGGGGTATCAAAATAATGATCTGAAATGGTTCCAATCATTTAAGTCATCGTAAACAGGTTGTTTGTATTAATTCTGTACTATCAGATTTTACACACTCAATATAGGTGGTTTTCCACAATGAAGTATTTTATGTCCTTTTACCTTCCTGATTTAACATAAATTCACATCCCAATCTCTTTTGAATATTGTAAAGTATGAATGTATGCAGATTGATACATCTCTTTAAGTAAATATAAGGATCCAGATTATTTTGGAAATATTCTTAATAACAAACTAAAGGTTTTCTTGCTAACTGTTCTCTGAAATGAATTAACTTTAAATATAAAAGAGCACAGTCCTTGGTATTTTTGGTTCAACCTCATATTGTAAGTAAATTTTAGTAAACATTAGTGTTAACTATGGCGAATATGTTCTTCTTGAACATGTTAAAGAATTCCAATATCTCCCCCCCCCCCCCCCCCTGTGTTCACACGGACTTTCGATCCTCAACTTTCATTCATGGACCCCCACATATCAATACCATTATTCAAAGGTTTCAAAGAAAATTTGTATTATTAGACGTGGTTAAATGTTTGTTTTACCATCAAATATTGTCTTGTCATGCTTATAAAATGCATTGGTTGTTGCCTCATTTTGGATTATTGTTAGCATTGTTTTGGGACAAGCATGTTCTAAACCAATTTTAGCATCTCTGCAAATCCAGCACAATAAGCTTGCCAGGATTATATAATGCTGATAATCTTACACCAATTGATGAAATTTTAATGAGCCTTTGCTGGTCCAGACTTTACAAACGATGGGATCTTTGCTTATTTACTGTTGTAATTTTTCAAATGTTTTAACAAATCTTGCACCTACTACCTGCGTCTAATTTTTATGTATACGTCACTCTCAGCTTCATATCCGCAAAGATATCCAGAAAGTGTCTCCTAACTTATTCCTAATTAACTCAAATGCAGGATTACGACTTACTTTTTTCATTACCGTGCTGTAAAGTTTGGAATAAGTATCCCATCTAATATTAGAATTATATCCATAGTATACCATATTTCACGTACTGTTTTTCAAACATATTTATTAAACAACTTATGTATTTACTTTTTTTCATTATTCTTTTTAATTGTGAAAGGTTAAGTAATTTGTATTCCGTTTCATGTTTGTTGCATATCTTTTAAAACTTTATATCTTGTATAACAAAAGTGTATAACTAACATGGCCCCCATGGAGAGAGTGACTTAAATAACTGATGAGGCTACTCTGTATAAATTAAATGTCATAATAAATAATAGGACAATAAAATAGTACCATGGAGAACAATAAAGTTAAGGAAAAGAGGGCCATATCTTTTCCAAGTAAATTAAAGAAACATAGATTTTGAAAGAGTTCATTTATCAGCCCTTTTTAATTTTAAACTGGTTTTACCTCCTACATCGTTTTTGTTATCCCGACTTTCGCATAGTTCACTCATTACTATTTTATTTAACCCAGTTTAAACTGCTGTATTCTTAACTGTCTTCTTAAGGTATTTTGTTAACTACTTAACTGCACGGTGAAAGGCATAAACAACAAAAATGTAAATGTTATAGCGGTTGGTTTTTGAATTTTTCAGCTTTAAAAAGTTTTTTTCGGGCCTTTGATACTTTTCCATGTACTTGTTTAAAAAAATACACTATAACGGACTTATTTTTATACAGACAGTTTACTTAAATGGGGTGTCCAGAACGGTACGCTTCGGGTCCTTGTTTTTAGAAAAAAAAAAACACAACAAAAATTTGCCCCCTTTTCCCTGGTGATTTTAAAGAGCTCTATCTCAACATGAAAATACTGAAGCCATCTTTTTTCAACATTTTTGGGGGAAGGTCAAACTCTTCTAAAAAATCCTGAAATCCTTGGCCCCTTGCTACACCCTTGCCAATATCAAACGTTCCGTACCTGGGTGATTTTTTAATCCATGATTTTTCGCGTTTTTTATAAAATTCTTTGATCGGAAGTTGTAAGGCAATTTTCTCCGCATATAGAATACCGGTATTAAAATTCCTTCACCCCATTCTAAAAACATTGAAACAATGGTTTCCCCACAATAAATTTTACATGCAAAATCACAATTCTCTGGTTACCAAGAATATAATCAACGATTTGTTTTAGGATAACTGCATGAAATTAACCCCAGGAGTGGGGCTGAAAAGTCGGGAGGATGCAATCAGCCGTTCCCGCCATCATTTTCAGTTAAGAGACTCGCCTATCATGTCATAAAGCCGTTCTTGGCCAATCAATTCCAAATACCTCCAAATCTGAAATATTAGTCCAAAATCAGTTGCGTAGCTACGAGGAGTGGCAGGCGAGTACCCTCCCAGCGACACTTCCAGAGCAAAGAGTTGCGTGTAAAACGTAATAAATGGCTGTTAAAAAAAAATTATATTTCATTTGTGATACTAAATTAGCAATGGTAGTAAACCTTAAATGCCAAATTGATTGTTTCACCTACTTCCCCTCTATAGGCTATTGGTCAGGGGATTGTTATTAACATTTAGCAAGGAGCTGAAAAAAATTCACCTAACCCTCTTCACCATGCCACCCCCAAAATAAACCTAACTACCCATTTCCAAATAAAGGAAACCATATTACCAAATGCAATGCCATAATAAGCTGGTGATATTAATACGTTTTATGGTAGGCCTAACTTTAAGTTCCTCGATTAAACATTAATCAAGTTTTTACCTCAATTTGGTTTAACGAATCACATTTAATTTCTTGTTTGTTATTTATCAAGCTAAAAATTACAATCTTACATAAATCTCGCCCCAGAATAGGCGTTACTTATATATATCATTTTTCGGTAAAACGACGCTATCCTGCCGCCCCCTCCCTCCGGGTGGTATTAAGTTACGTGCGGTGCTCCTTTTAAAACGGGACTTTCTTATCGTACAGGTAGTTGAATTCGACAATTGTCGTCTGTGATGTTGTGCATTAACTATCCCAAATTTATCGCTAAATGGTGCAACTTTCACATTGCACACCGCCGGGAATTTACAGTATGTTACCCCCTCTAGTTTCTATTACTGCACGATCTTAGTTCCCCTCTCATTGCACCTACGGTTTTTCTGAACGTTTATCGTGCTTGTGTCTGGTCCAATGAGTTCAATCCAGAAATTAGGGGGTTAAAAAGTACTCCTAAATAATCGATATCGTAACTTGCCGCGTAACCCCATTTCTATGCAATTTATTGCTTTCATAGCAGAAGTCGAAAATATTCACCGTGAAATCCAGGTGAACCGGTGCCGACAAACTTTATTTATTGAAAAAAGGGTCCAATAATATGATTAAGTTATGATGGTGTTTGTTCTGCACCACGATGTTGTAGGTAATAGCTTGCATCAAACTTCTTTTGATATTTTTGCTCATCTTCGTTTCTTTTTGAATAAATGAAAATGACTATCACGATCAAATTATGAAACTCCCATCAAGTTTGAGTTTATATTTCTCTTCTGTATGAGGCTGTAGCTCAATCTAAACCGGTCGGTGAAAACAATTCAAAGCTTTTTGACGCATTGACAATAACAATGGTTTTGGGCAGTGCCAGAGAATCTAGTCCGTTGTTCCTATTCAGCCTATTCATAACGGCGGTTTTACTTATCATACACCCATTATTTCTGTGAGTCATGAACGGTGGTGTCATCCTGTCATTGATATCAGGGGAAAAAAGAGATGACATTTATTCATTTTCACGAAATGTGCAATACCAAATTTAACCTCGTAGAACTGAGTTGATAATTTTAGCAATTATTTTCAGCAAATTATGTACTTGTAAGGGTGCGTCACCTTTGTAAAACGATGAGATCTTTCCCGCTAGCCTATATCGTTTCGGAGCCACATCCATGCTGAGTCAACCGGTTAAGGTAGATAGGCCGCGCACCACAACTATAACCGGTACCATACGTCTTTCTGACCAAAAACGTATCCCCCGCCTGTTACCCGTCTTTCCCTGTTAGCTCACAAAGGCTATCTCCGGCCATATCCAAAGCTAGAGTCGCTAGGAACTGATCAATAGGGATAAGCAATAATACAAAGCATTAAACCGTGCTGGACCAACACCGGTAAGCCTGAGCTATCCGTCTGGTACCACGTGAAGGTGGGGATTGGGCTGCCCGTGTACACTAACTATACCGGTGTAGAAGTAACCATTGTCCGCCGTACTCATAGTCCGGGAACAATGGTGAACAATAGGGCAATCGATTCAGTTGACTCTTCACACAACATTAGTTTCACGCTTTATTCCGTTATCGTCTATGGAGTCCCGGACTATGAGTCCCACCGGACTATATCTGCTTTCACACCGGCACGTTCGGACCTTACCAGACAAGGTTTGAGGTTAAAGCAATATTAGCACATTTTTTTGAAGAGCGCCCTCAATTTTTCAAAAATTTTGAGATTCTTACACGGTTGCATATGTGTCACAAACAAAGGAATTTTGTAATTAGAATAATTAATATCGGGATCCCGATAATAATTCAACGGCTGCTGGAAACGGCCTTACAATGTGAAATAGCCGGGAAATAGCGCCATGTACATAATCTACGCTCATCCATTAGTTATTGTAGCCTATTGGTTTAGGCAAGTCAAGTTAGAGGTTATTTTCTTGAGGTGGCACTATTTCATCATGGACGGACATAAACGTAGCATTTCCAACTCCGCCGTTAAGTTCAATTTGGGATCCCAATTTTAATTACAAAATCACTTATTTTATGATAAATAAGCATTTTTAGCATTCTCGTTTGCAGGTATAGTTTCGTAGACAATTACCAACATAACTCTGCAAAAATATCAAATTTTGAAAATTGGGGGCGCTCTTCAAAAATGTGCTAATATTGGTTTAAATGACATCCCTACTATTAATACTACTGTATAAATAACATCAGTGGTGTTAAGGCGAGTTTTGTTGATATGCGAGGCTCGAGGCCCCTGTGGTAGCACCCTGGGGGAGCACTAACAAAATTTTGTTTTATCCGTTTCAGAGATGTTACTTGAAGCAGTGTGTCTCACAGTTGACCCCTATATGAGGTGAGATTTGTGTTGTCTACTTTATGTAGGGAGTTTCCGTAACCTGACCCATCTGACACACTTTTTTCTGACACACTTATGAATTCGGAAACCCTTCACGGAATAAAGCACATGTTCATTCCGTTACGGTTTCTGAATTCCTAAGTGTGTCAGATGGGTCAGGTTACAGAAATTCCCCTTTATGTAGGCAAAAGCTTATTGTGCAATCGAACCACGTATCCGACGATATTATGCCAGACTTGACTTGGAACATTAGCTTTGGAGGCAGAGTAAATCCAATAAGTTTGTTATTAAGGTGATCTGATAACAGTAGGGTCGGGTTAGCGTAGTGGGTCTTCCCTCGCTTCCGCACCACTGTGGTCCTAGGGTCGATCCTCGGTCGGGCCTGCCGATTTCATTATAATTAGTTTGGGTTTCTCTGGGTACTACGGTTTCCTCATAAACTGGCTTTCTTCCTTAACGTTTATCTGATGGAAATAGTGTCTAATGATGTTAAAGTGCAATTGAAATAAAGTAAAGACCCCCAAAAAAAAGTAACGCAGCATGTCTAAATACCCCATACAAAAAAAAAAAAATAAAAAAAAAAAAAAAAAAAAAACAAAAAAAAAAAACAAAAAAAAAAAAAAAATATAAAAAAAAACAAAACAAGAAACAAAAAAACCCCAAAAAAAAAAAAAAGTTACAAACATTGGCTATGCACAAAAACATAAATGATATCAATAGTATGTGGTGTTCTGCAAAATTTGGACACCTTTCGTGCTCCATTGTGATCAAATATCGCCAAACACAAGGTCCATTTACGCAAATGTGTCACATTTCAAAGTGCAAAACTGAAGTGACATTAGATAAGGTTACATACATCAACCATGCATCAGGCCATGGACGTAATAGAGCGAAGGACAAACAGGCGGGATGAATGGCCTGCGTTTGAATTTTCTTTATGAACATCCAATTCCTATAAATTGGTTACCACAGTATAGCTTAGAATTTATTCACTTTACTCTTTCCGATGGTATCAAAATATGTAGAAACTAAACGATGACGTCACTAGAAGTTCATAAGGTAATAAGTTTAAAAAATAGGCATATAGGGAAGAAAACAATTTGCACAATTTACGGGTCAAAATAATATTGTAACACTTAAACATTTCCTATGTAGAGACATTATGGACGTCTTATGTTTGTATGTTGTTACTCCATTTTGGTATCAAAAGGAAAGGGAGGACTGCTACTATTGCAACTAAAATCAAATGCTGTGATATTCATGTGTCGTACGGGCGTGTATGTATTTCACCTCATGAAAGGGGGGGAGGAGGGGCAGTGGCGTAAATTCTTTTTGAAAATTGGGGGGAGGGGTTGATGAAAATTTATGGATGAAAATGGGGTTTGCTAAAAGATCCATTACTAGCACATGTGCGGGAGAAGCGCGCTAAAAATGTTGCCATTTAGAAGCTTAAAACTCATTAATATAATTGTTAATTGAACAAAATCGCGCAAAGCGCGCGAAATTTACCTTTATGGTATAATATAAGGTTATTTTGGGTCAAAAACACGGAATGGGGTATCAACATTGGGGTGGGGGGATGATCGTATTGACATCCCCCTCATCAAAATATTGGGGGATATATCCCCCACCCCCGGGATTTACATTTACGCTATGGGGGGGGGGGTTGATTGTCGAAATAAGCCACAACCCCATAAAAAATAAATATACAGTTAAAAAACCACGGCTAACCTCTATCCATCATTGTGGGACACCCTTTACCGTCCTTATACCCCGTAGGTTTTAATTGGTGGCATGAAACGGAGGAAAAATGTCAATTGGTAGTTACATTAACTCCCAATTTGACACCGGGTTTTGTTGGGCGAAAAGAATAGAAGAGAAGCGGTAACAACCCCCCCCCCCCCCCTTCGGAAGGCGAGGGTAATTAATTTATAATTTACTACATTTAAGTAGGTATAACGTAGACTTATAACATTCATATTTCAGAGAAATCTGACATTGGAATCAGTTCGACAAGGTATCGGCTATCAAAACAAGCCACAGCGGTAAAGAAATTCAACATAAGGCGACCGAAAAAAGAAAACCCTGTTTTTACGGGCGAACGGACCTTTCGAGTGTGGTCGGCGGGCGATTTTTTTCTTTGTTAGCCAAAAATTGAAATTTGGGCTAAACAGGCTGATTTTACCAGATTTTGGAAAAACTAAAAAAAAAAATTCTTGCAAAACTGAAAATCAGGGGTCGGTCGGGCCAGTAAAACAGGGTTTTTTGTTATTCGTCGCCTAACCGGAAGTTAAAATATTACAATTTTGTGGGTTTTCGTGTACCTTACACGGGTGGGCGCGCTTGGACACAGTTCAGAAGTAGACATTGTTACAAGGTACATTGAACTTTCATAAACCCCGTTTCTCAAGTCGGAGTGATCGGAACATTTATAAAAATTATTATGTTCACCAGATTTTTAACAATTACGGGTCACAAAAAATACACCTCAAAATGCAGCTTCTTTTCTACAGTCGTAGCTCCACAAAGGGAATGACGGATTTTGATGGGGTTTTCGGTTATTTTCTGAAAAAAAAATTCTCCTCTATTGGTGTTAACAACTTGCCAAAAAAGAGTGATAAAATTGAATGTACTATGCACTTTCCAAAAGCCCTACAGTCAGGGGTCACCAAAATCCGGTCAAAAAGTAAAGTTTTGTGGGACAGCTTGTTCCACATAAGTCACTGCATCGAGCGGCAAAAGAGATATAGATCACACACGGTCTCGGTGTATGCAAATGAATACACATCGAGTGCCTAGCTTTTGTCGAGATGAATGGGTAATCGAATTAGGTAATTGGTGGTTTTCGCGTTGTTCGTCCTTCTCTCTATTATTAGGTCCATGATTGTGTGCACAATGAATGTACACAGTGTACACATTATGTACCCCGACTTCTGAACTTGGGGGATTGGGAACTGATTTTGTCTTTTAAATTAGGGCCTTGGGGAAATTTGCAGGCTTTGGAACTAAAATTTAGCTTCTGAGGCAAACATTTTCCCAAATGGAAACCTTAAGAACTGAAACATGCTTCAACTGCAGGGAGTCGTATTAACTGCTTGAGAGGCGTGAAATGGGGATGTTAGAAATGAGAACCCTGGGGTAGTTTGGAAAGGGAACCCTGTGGTAGTTGGGAAGGGAACCCTGTAGTAGTTGGGAAGGGGACCCTGGGATAGTTTGGAAGGTGACCCAGGGGTAATTGGGAAGGGAAATCTGAGTTGGTTGAGAAAGATCAATTGGGTTGTCTGGAAAGGGACACATGGATAGCTGGGAATTGGCCACATGTAGATGGAAAGGATAACTTTCGGGTATTTGGGATAATGTGTGGAGGTAGTGTGGAAAGCACAGTGCCGTGGGTTAATTGAAAAAAAAGAACACCTCTGTTAGATGAGAAGGGGAATCTGGGTTGCTTAAGAAGGGCGTTCTGTGGCAGCTGGGAAGAAGTTGGAAAGAGGATATTGTGTAATTAATTGGGTGAGGGATCCTGCACTCTTAAAAATACCTCATTAAAGGTCCATGGACCGATCGCTAATAGCCTCGTCCCAGAAGCCCAGATTTTACCGGAAGTGGTCGAAATTTTTGGTATCAAAAGAAAGCTGCTATTTTTCTCATTTACCCTGTGAAATCTTAGGGCTAAATGACGTTTGGTTCGGGAGTTATGAGCGAAAGTGTACTCCATTTTGGTCGACCAATATTAGTTTCTACCACAGTACTCATTGGGGCTCACCAATCACGTTCCTGGCTGTCACATCAATAACGGATTGAATTATCGACGGCGAAACTTTACAGATGGGGTGTTTTTGGGTGAGACGAATTTTATTCAAGATGAAAAACTTATATAACTTAAACGGAACCAGCCGCCTTTAGAATATGGTCTTACACTGTTTCTAGTCAACAACAATTTGACCAGAATATAGTCAAGTTGACCAGATTCTGGTCAAGTTTGTCAAGATTCTGGGTACTTTTTACAGCTTGTATTCCTCATTCTATTATAGGCCTACAAAAGCCTACAAAAGGGGAAATATACTCTGTTTTTATACTTGATTAATGAGTCTTGGCTTCAGTGCAATATCTAGAATCTAGATGAGTATCAGAGTATTATTAGACTAGTTCTCTTTCACAGTCTTACGCTGATGATTATGAATATATTTAAAAATCAGAGATATACTGCATAACTTTTTAGGACACTTCCTCATCTTGAGTCTATAGCTGCTTATAGTTGTTTAGATAAATTCCTCTAAAATGTCCGAAAGTGAGGAGTTTTCACTTTTATGTTTTTTTTGTCTTATCTACAATATGATCCTGAGGAAATATTACACCTTTTTCATGTTTTTTGGAATAAAATATATTTTTTGTCATGACACTTATAATTAGTTCATCTGTTTCTGAAACAATTTACGTTTCCTTTAAAAAATTTAATGTACTTGACTTTTCATTCCTCTTATTCTGAATCTGAAATCTGAATCTGTGGTAATCTTCCAATATTTTGCCAAATGATTTTCCCCAGCTCTTTTAATATGTTCCACATTCAGTTTTCCTCAAATGTGAGTCAGTGAAAGTCTTCTATATGAAATTCGGGATTATTACATTTGTTCTTTTCGTATATATGAACTGTTAAATTCACAAATCTTTTTTGTCCTAACTCATTAAGGCAAATTAACATTTTGTTATTTTCCTCATCCTAACTCATTAAGGCAAATTAACACTTTGTTATTTTCCTCATAAGTCAACTTAAAGGGGCATTTCGTGATCTACGGCCTCGTCCCCCGACTTACCTAAATAATTGAGATTTTCACATCATCTGAACCGTCAACATTAGTAATTCCATGTGTGCCAAATCTTACGTGCAAATTCTGCCGTGTCTGTAAGTAATTCGTAATTTTGTATTTTCTGTCCGTAAACGGACAGAAATTATAGCACAGCGGCCTATGGGACCGTGGGAAACGAGCATTTGCTCATAACACAAAACCGCAAAGTCGGGATCAGCTTAAGAGTTGTGAATAAGCTTTATCTCAAGGATATCTAGTAAACAATGAATAAAACAGAAGGGGCTGGAATCACGAAATGCACCTTTAACACTTTTCAAGGGAATTGTTTTCAATATTCCTTAATATTTTCTCCTTAATGTCCTCAGTTTCCTTAAGCTTCTAGATTCCTATAAATTTTCCACTTTTCCTCATGCAGCATTAGCATGAGACAACTGTAACAGCGATCACATCTTTGAGGAAATTATGTAATTTTTTATATATATTTGTTCATTTCTTATATTGTTGGATTTGTATCATTCTTTTCTCTTTGTTTTTTCCCTACTTTTTCATTTTCTTCCTCTTTTCATCTTTCTCTTCATTTTTCTTTCCCTCATTTTTCCTCTTGCACATTTTGTCTCCTTTTTGTGATTTCCTCAATTCTTTGTGCCATTTCCTAGGAGCAGTGCTCCCTGCTCCCGCACTTTCTGGGACCCTGGTTTTTAGTTTGATTGTATAGTTTTTTTTGACAGTCTGTAGGTTTGACCATTTTTCTCTACACGGCCGCCATTTTGTTATTTGAGCTTTGTTTTCAACGCCGTTTTCACCAGGTTCTAACAAGATATTGTAGTTAATAAATATCTTCAAAAATTGTTGATGGTTGCACACGTTTGAGGAAATTTGCAAACATAAAAGTGTAAACCTATTTGGACCACTCTGTACTACTATCTTGCTTCTGATCCAAAATGGCTGCCAATATGTCTCCAAAATGTCCACTAAAATGACGAAATGGTGGATAAAGTCACAGTATATAATTATGTATAAACCACAAAATGTTGTTTTTATTTCTTTCTTTGTTTCGTTTTGGTTTTTTTTATTATATTTAACATCATCTTGCTTTAGATCCAAGATGGCAGACAATATGGCTGTCTTCAACGTTCAAGTCTACAAATTACCATATTAACTAAAATTATGATAAAAGTACAAATTGAAGATGACAGATATCACTTCGAAAGTAGTAGTGATATGCCTTAAGATCTTTAAACCTAAAACAAATTGCCATAATTTATGTTTGTTATAAGTTGACCAACATATTGTACTTAAGACTGATAACAAATAATAAAAATCGGAATATGAATATCTAGTGATCAAAAACCTGCCATATACTTTAATTTCTAATTGTATAATAATTTCTGGATGATACATAATCTAAATATAAATACAGATGTATGCTAATTTGTAGGTTATAGAAATCGTAGACCACAATATTGGATATCGCGTATGTTAACAAAATGGGATTGTCAGACGAGTTTCTAAAGTCAAAGACACTTTAATATACTTTTAATATGTATTTTAGACGATATTACCAAATATATTACATATATATGGTAATTTTAAGGTTTTATCTTTGAAGGCATCCATGTTGGCCGACATCTTGAATTTGAAGATGTGATCCAAACCAAACAAATGCCAGATATAAGTTTCTAATGATCACAGAAATATATCCCACTCTTTTATGGTATTTGAACATGTTCTATGAGATTTCATATGACGTCATATTCATTTATGGCGCCATCGATTTTTTTTATCAACCGGCTAATGTATATTGGAATTCAATTGAAATTAGAAAATACGGAAAGCCCACGGGAGCCATTTTTCTCCCACGTGGTCTTGGACCACTGACCTCTACACATGGATAGCGGGTCTGAATCGCCGATTGAAACATCAGGAAGTTGCTTTTTGACCTATAAAATATGGCGGGAAACAATGCATACACCTTGTCAAACAATAGAACATCTGTGGGGAATATGTGCACCAGCAGGTGTATGCATTGTTTCCGCCATATTGTATAGGTCAAAAACCAACTTCCTGATGTTTCACTCGGCGACCATTCAACTGTGCGGCAGCCCGCTATCCATGTGTAGAGGTCATTGTCTTAGACTAGCCACTTAAGGATGTCCAACTTACGATGAAATTTCATGCAATTATTCTCTACTGAACAGACCATTCAGCCAGACCTTAAATATTGGGGACCAGATGATGGGTCAACAAGTGGCAAAGTAAGTATTTATAAAAAGTTTGTAATAGAGACCGATTAACACTTTAAAGTGCCTAAAGGGGGTTTTCCATGCTACCCAAGATTTGTTTTCGGCGATTTCTCACTCGTGAAAACGATTTTAGAACTCTAATTTTTTTTGTAATTGTTGAACTAATTAATGCGCTTCTTTTCATAAAAAAAACTTACTAAATTTTCCTGCCCGTCAATGAGATAATTAGCCTGGCTCCCTAGGACCCCCTTAGGCACTAACAAAAATAATTTAACAAACCCTGCTGCCAGAAATATTTTATACTTATGAATGGTCATATGCATGAGAACAAAATTAATTATATAATCAGAATAATAATTAGCCCTTTATGTGCTGAAAAGAAGCAATTTCATCATCGTGCGACTGCGCATTTACTGTACAAACCTATGGCAAATACATGCCGTACTTACCGCAACCACCAAAATACAGGATTGTGCTATTTGCCTTTAAGACCCTTAGTGAGCAGATATAAACATCAAAATGAATTACAAAGTGTATGCTGTGGGCGTATTTCGAAAAAAAATGATTTACCCTAATTTCGGGACGATAAACCTGGACTCATTAATATTGCGCATTTGGCCTTGTCTTGCGACTCTTAAAAGGTGGTATGAGTTTCCGTTGAAAAATCCATCGGGAAAGAGGTTTTCTTAGGGGGTTCCATGGACCCCCTTAGGCACCAACGTGAGTGAATACACCTTAGGCAGAGTGTAACGGGGAAGGTGGTATTCCGTTATTTCTTGAAATTTTGACTAGTGATTTCGCACATCACATTTAAATGTGATATACCATCATATGCTATATAATATACCATATCATCATATAGACCTTGATCTAAATTTTCAAAATCGGGATTAATTTTTTACATTTGTTTGCCATGGTAACCATACTAGGCTTGGAAATGGCTATTTTTTTAAACAATCGCAACTCAAATACCGTTTAATGTTTAATGACGTTTGGCGAGCAGATCCCTAATGGAAATTATTTCCATTAGCTATAGAAAAAATTAAAAAAAACAAACAAAATATAGATTTTTCATTTGCATAATGAAGAGGTAAATGTTACGCTTTTACGTTTGTCTCAGAAGAAATGTGAATAATCGCAATGCGAAATGCGGGGTTTTTTTAGAAAAATGCTGCGAAATGCGTTTTTTTTAATGCATTTTTGGCCCAATTTTTCATGTTTTTTTCTGATTTTTTTTACAAAAAAAATTTCAATTGAGTAAAACCTAAAACAAAATTATGCGGTCAAAAACCAATTTTAAACAAAATGCACGCGGTCTTCTGAGACAAACTTTTATTTTCTTGGCCATATCTTTCTTTTTAATATAACTTAGCAAATGTAAGCTATTCTTTTTTCAAAAAGAAAATACATAACCTTGGAATGACTACCAGAATTAATTTGATGCATAATGGCCAAGCGTACAATTTCATTTGTTGTGCCAGTAAGTATTTGAAATATTGCAAATATCATTTCTTTTGTTTGGTACCACTTTGGACTGTAAAATCGGCATTTATCATACAAATATTGAAAGTTGGGGAAATATTGAATAATGAAATGGTCACCTCGTCAAAATGAAATTAAAAGGAGACGGGAAACTAATAATGGACTTTCCTAGACCTAATATATCATTGTTAATTTCTCTACAGAGTCATTGAGAGCAAACACAAAGACTATGCTACGGGTTCACATGTGCTGTCATTTGGTGGTTGGAGTTCCCATTCGGTTTCAGATGGTAGCAGAGTGAAGAAGGTAGAATTTCCAGAAACACTTCCTTTGTCATTAGCATTGGGTATTCTGGGAATGCCAGGGTACGTACCCATTTGTAAACTGAAAAAAAATATACATGATTGCAATTCGCTGATGTAGTGCACGTTAGTATCCATTGGTTACTGGTTCAAGCCTTGGTTCATGCACACATAGTGCAGTTAGTGTCCACTGTAAACGGGCCTCGATCTTTTGCCCACCCAACCAAATCACTGTGACATGAATCCATTCATAAGTTTGATCGTATGTAAATGATTCCCACTTCACAGGGCACCATCCAATCACTGATCAATGACATGCTATGGATGAGCGATTACCCACACACTGTGTGCATGAACATTGGCGAGTAGGCCTGTTTTTACACATGTTGGAAGCCTTGTTAGAAATGGTCGTTTTGGATTTTTTCAGCACCGTATGTCAACCAAATTGCACCACTTAATAGAAAATAAGATTATCTTAGTTTTCAGCTTCTACGAAGAGTATAGGTCTAACCGTTTTTCTATGCCGCCCTCTTGAATCTGCCCAGCAATCACCGGTGATTTTTGCCATAGAGTTAGCATTATACCCTATACCAAAATACCACTCTTTATAAATTAACCATTTTCGGATTTTTCTGAATGCTCTATCATAATAAAATCCACATATGTTATTGTTGATAATATATTCTACAATTAGAGCTTCTACCAAGAAAATCCCTTGAGCACTTTTCTCGCAACGACGTGAGTTTCTCATGTCCTATGCGTTAAGCACAGAGTACGTATGACAGGTCATAGGCCTATTGAATGCACAGTGTGCACAGTGAATAGGGAAAATGGACAGTAACTGCAAGATGATGTTCCGAATTATGATATGCCATAAGATTTATCTTGTGATCAATGTGATCAGTGGCTCGAACCAAAGTTAGCGTGAGCCAGTTGACCTGACACCGGTTTTATTCTAACGTGCTCTACATCAGCGAATAGGGAGCTGGAAAAATTAAACAAGGAACTAGAGGAAACATAATATATCAATGATGCTTTCCATTTAAACAAATATTTTTTTTTGCCTGGAGAAACAAAGCGCATTCAATATGTATTTAGGCCTATATTGGAGTGGAGTTAGTAAATGTCAAAATTTAAAGCAGTTGAATTTATGGGAAAGGGCTAAAACCTAAATAAAGTATATTTTAGTGTTTTAGTGTAGAAGAACAATCAAGCTCTAAGACTTGTACGAAGACTAAATTTTAGTACATGTATAGCAATGTTCTCTCTATTATAACAATAGTTCAAGTACAATTAAAAGGAAAACTTTAAAATTTTACGACTGTACTTGTAAGAAAATATTGAAAAAAGGATTTTGGTTCTTTTCCCAAACATTGACCAAATACTGAAATTACTTTTATGCCTAGTTAGTTCTCTTGTATACTCTTATTACTTTATAACCAAAAACAATCTCTTTTTGGTAAAAAAGTTGAACAATAAATGCTAGATTATTTTAGAGAAAGGATTACATCCCGTATTGTTGCGTAGTTTCAGGTATTGTTCTGTTTTTCTATAGTAAATCCAAACGAACGTGAGATACTATCTTCCCTTTTGGAGAGGTAGAAGGTTGAAATTGAGTAGGGTGTGCTGAGTCAAAAATCGTATTTAGACATTTAATCCAAGATTAATCGCTTGTTAATTTTAATCATGTACAGTGTCAAAAAATGTGAATGTCTCTCTATAATTTTACAAAGTAATCTATGGGGCTTGCAAAATCACGATATTAGCTCTCAATCAAAACGGATTGAAATATCGGCGCGAAAACTTTACAGACGGGATTTAGGTGTCAAGGTTTCAATCATGATGAAAACTTTATATAGTTAAATCGGGTCATCCTCCAAAGTCCAAAAAGATGAAATTATTATCTTTTAGCTCCTTTTTTCGTTTGTTCGTTCTTGTTTATTTTAGCATGACGGCATATTTTGGTTTGATTGACGTGTGTAGTCCGAAGGCTGGAGAGACTGTGGTGGTTAGTGGTGCTGCTGGTGCTGTAGGGTCTACAGTTGGACAAATTGCTAAAATATTGGTATATAGCCAAATTGAATATGCTGCATGCCCGCATGTATACACGTGTACATACATGCATGTTTTACCTGCCAATTAGTGACACAGATATTATTTACAGACCATTCACAAACATGTTTCTAAGGTGACCACAAAAATTCATTCACAGTTGTCTCCTAAGTAAGGTTCTGAGGATCATACCCAATATATATATATATATTCTCCAAAAAAGGATATATCCTCGGTTATACCCATTTTCGGGGGACCAAGCACACGAATTTTCCCGATTGGATGGGCAAGTCCAGTACACAAAACTTACACATATACAGGCTGTCCTGTCCCAAAAATGTTGCCCCCACTAGTAGATGAAATGAACGATTTTTTTAATGCAACACTGAAAACGAATTGCTAAAAATTCTTTAATAGCATAAAAGAACATTTCTTCTTCAGTTTGTGTCTATAGGGCATTCCAAACTGAAGATATCAAGACTTTGTTGAACGTCTTAATTTTGCTAAGTAAGCAGGTTGGAACAAAATCTGCCAAGAAATCCTGTCGTTTCCGTAGTTCTTTTCCTTTAAATCTCTTTACTTTTTTTCAGTGTATGAATGGTTATTGGTTGTTGTGTGTTAGGTACGGCACGATTTAAGGGACAAAAAACGCGATATTTACAGTCCTCAACATAATAACATATTACAAACCGAATTTCATCACCAAATAAAAATCGATGTCAACATATAGCGCCTTTCGCAAAGTATCAAAGTAGTTCCCACTTCTTCCGCTGACATTAGAATGTGTCAGCTGCAAATGTGGAGGGCTTTCTCAAACCTTTGAAATTTTCGAAGGTGATGTTTTCAAAACCTAACCGAATTTCCTAACCTCGAAATTTTCGGAGGTGATGTTTAAACCCTAACCTAAGTCAGCACGTACGCGGGCAAATATTTTTTGTTTAAATGTAAAAAAAAGTGTTCAAATATTTTTCCTTTTTCCTTTTCCCTTGTTGTGTACTTCAAAAGCCATGCATTCAACATGAGACATTAATAATATAAATCCTTAACAAAATGATCAGACTTTACCAAACTAACATGAAATAAAGACAACATATACCAATAACCATATCCTCTGTAGGAGAAAGTAAAAACTTGTGATTTTGTATTTTTTAAACGGGCAATTGATGGGACGGCAAACTCTTTTGGGACAGCCTGTAAAAACATATACCACACTCCTTTTGTGTAATACTCTACTGCTCGCTGTCAAATTCTTCTTTTTAATCTTCTTAAACTGTTTAATGTCTGTTTCTTACAAATATTTGGAAAGACTTCAATATTCGATAAGGTAAAATGGAAATTGGCCCATTACTTTTCACACAGGGTTGCCGTGTTATAGGCTTTGCTGGTTCGGATGAAAAAGTGGCCTTTCTGAAAGAGCTTGGATTTGATGAAGCTATCAACTACAAGAAAATTACGGACTTGAATTCAACAATCAAATCTGCTACCCCTGATGGAGTGGACGTCTACTTTGATAATGTATGTATATAATAGTGTATTTATACCAACTAAAATTACACATAATATCACACACACGGAAACTTGGGTGACTTTTTATAGTGGAATTTTTCTGGTGATAGACAAATAAAATAGTGATCGATAAAGAAACCAAGTTCTGCTGCTTAAAATTTTGGTACTTGATCAAGAGAGCATCTTGAGCGGATATTTTAAGAAAATCAGGGTGGCAGGGAGTACCTGAGGAAATGTGCACGAAATGTATGATGGAGCAAGCACCACTGTGGGGAGCAGTGTAGGTGTGGCGGACAAGTTCACAGTCAGAGTTGGTCTATACCAAGGATCATCACTGAGCCCCTATCTTTTAGGTCTCCTCATGGATGTGCTTGCGGATAGTATAAAAGGCGAACCCTCTTTGTGCATGCTGTTTGCAGAATGACATTCTTCTAAGTGGTGAAGAAGTGGAGAGAAAAGACATCGCCGGATATTAATGAAAGAAGGACACCCTCTATAATTTTCATGAGAATGGATGAATTTGAAACGTTACGCATCATAAAGCGACATGCTCAAAGTTTACCTTTTGCTGATTTTCAAAAAAAGACCACTTTACATAAATTCCCAACAAATCGTTTTTATGTATAATTATAATGCAGGTCATATATGAACCCTCCGACCCCCCCTCCCCCACCTCAATGCGATTTTGCAGGGGGATGTGCATTATATTAAATTTCAGCCTATATATGAGTGGTCTCGTGGTTCTTGGGGAAGACCTCGTTTTCGCATGTTTGTTTTCGGGGGGGGGGCATGAACACTAAATGGAATTGCCAATAACAACAGCAACCTCCTACACCACATCACTATGAGGTAAGGCATGCTCTCTACCAAGGGCTTAGTTCAGTAGCCTTGGATGGGCACATGTTAACAGCAGCTGACCATGATGTTCTGGCTACCATAAATCATAATAAGGAGAGTATTTGCTCAATACATTGGTGAATGAGAGCTGTTGAACTGCGCCATGGTAATTGGAATTTTATTAGCTCGTATAAGAGTGAACCTGCTCATGACAGCGCGGTCATGGATAAGGTAATTTTTTAAGACGGCATATCGGATTCAGATCATTTTTGAATTAAGGCCTCTCATATTTAACACTTCTTATGTGTTGTAATCATACTCTTATTGGTGCCGAGGGACCAAAAATAATTCTCTACTAACGGGCTGGAAATTGTAGTACTTTCTATGGAAATTAGACAATTACAAAAAATAAGAGTTCCAAAACCTTTTTTCACGAGTGAGAAATCACCGAAAAAACAATTCTTGGGTATGCATGGAACCCCCTTAGGCACCTAAAGCCAGTAGCATGAAGGCATTATCTGGGTCCATTATTTTCTGCTTAATCATCCCTATGAACTCATAGTCAATGTTTACATTTTGTACCTCAATGACTTTGGCTTATGCTTAGATTGCAGTATGCAGTAGAATTTCATAAATTGTTCTTTTTTTCTTTGGGTAATTTTAAAGGTCGGTGGCGAGTTTGCTTCAATTGTTATCAAGAACATGAATGTTAATGGTCGTGTGGCTTCATGTGGCGCTATCTCCCAATATAATGCTGATAATGAAGATGATGTCAAAGGTATTAATTATAGTTCTTTCATTTTTTAAAATGTTTAATGCACCTGCTTAGAATAACACGCATGCGCAAAGAAATTTCTTAATAAGAGTTTACCGTAACAATGACGTAGTGATTGGAAATAGTGAAAATATAGAAGATACATTACTATTAGCAACTCCCAAAATTCTCAAGTGAAGAACTCAAGTGAGAAAGTACCGACAACATTACTATTGTCTGTTCAATTAACTTAGATGTCCGGTTTTTATTAATTATTTCCAAAAATATACGCTTTCGAAAAATATCACGAAAGAAAAGTTGTTATTCATCATTGGACCCAACAAGATCATTGAGTTCCAACTTGAAAACACATTTCTTCTTTGGATTTTTATTCAATTTACACTGATTTTCGTTGTCAAGCGACAACAAACTGGGTCCAGGTGAAACTTTGATGATAGACCCATTCTCGAATTAGGGGCGCTTCAAAATAATGTTTATACGAACTATTGATTCGTGGACCTTGCTTTGATTTCAGGTGTTTGCACGTGCATTAATGCATGGGCAAATAAATGCGTCGTTGAAATACCGATGCTTTTAATAGAGGTCCTGTCTGTTTTTTTCAATTGGTTATGAACAAAAGAATCATACAGCTGTCCTGTAATGTCGTCCATTCAAGTTAATGCCGTGTGACACCTTGCATACCATCTCGTTTGTATTGCAAACAACGGTTTGGATTTGATCCTGTTGAACAAAGTTGGTATGATTCATTTCATACCAGTGGCGGACAATATTGATCGCGAATAATATCCTCCAACGACAACTTTTACCTACAAAGAGGAGTCAATGGAACCTTCCACAAAACGTAATTACTAATGGTACCAAACCTTTACTCGCTCATTTTCAAAACGAGGGTAAAATACCCAGATTTCAATAGATTTGAAGGTTTAAAATGTTACATTCCTTTTGTCATGTAAAAACATCTTAGGTCCAAGGATACCAAACAACTTTCTTTTCGTGATTTATTTCGAACGTGCGTATTTTTTGAAATAATTAATAAAAACCAGACATCTAAGTTAATTGAACAGACAGTAGATGAGCAGAACAATGAACTGTTACTATGGTGCTCTTGCTTCCTGGACCTTAATCCAATTGAGCTACTGCGGGATGAGCTCGGACGACGTGACGCCTGTTAATGTTCAAACACTCACAGCAGCCCAACAGGAAGAGTGGAACAATATCCCCCAAGACCACATCAGAAACCTAGTGAACAGCATGCATAGCAGATGCACTGAATGCTTCCAAGCACATGGTGGACACACACTATTGATGGTAAGTGACATCATCATTTTATTATGCTTTGAAACTCTACCTTGCTGAAATTTCCAGGCTCATGACATATGATACAGCAAGTGGTTCCATGTCAGCATATTTCACTGTTGTATCAGTTTTACAACTGCTTGGTCAAGGACATGTTTTTAGAGTAGAGTATTGAAGTAATAATAAAGGAGGGCGAGGTGGCCGAGCTGTTTAACGTGCTGAACCGTCGGCAGAGTATAAGATTGATTGAGCGGCCCTGGTTCGAGCCCCGTGAGAGTCGGGTTCCTTGATCATACTCAAATAGTTCCTATAAGGTCGGAAATTGCATAATTGTGCAGCAGTGGGATTATGGAATTTCTCGCTCCCACCCATTGCGTAAAATGTGCAGGTGTATGTAATGGGTGTCCGGCGCCTCATGGTTCGGAGAGTCATGTAAAGCTGTTGGTCCTGTGTATCAGAGGAGTCATTCCTGAACACGTAAAAAGTTGCAGACCTTATCGAAAAGAGTAGGGGACCATCCCGGGTCTGTTACCTGCACACATTACTCTTGGTACCAGGGTCCCTTCCAACCCGCGCTAGGCCAGCGTGGAAGGGTAGGCCGAAATCCAGCATGGAAACATGTTGAGGCTTTCGTCCAACAGTGGACGGACATAGGCTAATGGATTGAAGTAATCCTGTGTGCAATTTTGGTTCATTTTGATGGGCAGGATTTTAGGATATGATGCGGTGAAAAAATGTTTCTTTTTGTGTTCAGTTTAGTTATAGCCTCTTCCAGTAGATTTTGGGTGACTTTAGTTTCCCAGAGAGATTTTTTTTTTCAAAATTTTATATCCATAATTTTAATCATCATGAAAAATGCAAAATGAGTTCAAACAAACCTAGTCTTAGGTCATTGGTTTTTGAGATGGCTTCCCAAATGACCACAGGTCATTTGGGAAGCCATCTCAAAAAATTGTTTTAACCTTAAAGGTGTTGCTTGTTCTTTGGGACCCTTACTTACCCGGAAGTAGTATCATTTTTTTATATCAGATGAAAGTGTTTTTTTCTCACTGTTGTCTTGAAATTTCATCTTCAAAATTGATTCCTTTCCGAAGATAGAGACCAAAAAACTGCCGTTTTAATGGTTAAAGGTGCTTGTTCAGATTTATGTGTATTGTATTGATTGGAGAGCCTGGCACTTGCACATACACCCCATCAAGTACCATGGGAAACAAACTTGCGTTTTTTATGGTAGACGCAATAATGCATGTTGCAAAGCCCTATTCAATACTGTGCTAATATTGATGGTTAACCACTATTAAAAACGGCGGGTTTTTTTTATATCTTGGGAATGAAATGGATTGGAGGGCTCAAATTTCAGGACGACAATGAGAAAAATACAGCCTTTCATCTGATATCAAAATCGATACTACTTCCGGGTAAATCAGGGGGGGTCCGAAAGACGATCGGAACACGCACCTTTAACCATTGATAATTAGCATATAGTTATTATAATTATGAAAATCAATGTTTTTTACATTTAAAAAAAAAGTTTTAAAACTTTTGAACTCTTAAGCAGCTATGATCACTTGCGGGTCATAAATGGTTTTCGAGAAAGACCCACGCATGCCACCACTGACGTAGTCACTAAGCACATCAATGCAAGGAGAAAGGACCGAAGTGCACCACCTATAACCTCCGAGAGCATTCGCATTAGGGCTAGCTCGGGTTCTTCTTGATGGATGAATTCATATTATAAACTGT
Source organism: Ophioderma brevispina (assembly GCA_023653785.1). NCBI lineage: Eukaryota > Metazoa > Echinodermata > Ophiuroidea > Amphilepidida > Ophiodermatidae > Ophioderma > Ophioderma brevispina. Next base: position 44,068 of record JAMKCH010001828.1, read on the forward strand.
TACTGTCATCTACATCCAACAACAGCAGCATTGGCAGACATGTTTTTAATCAAAGCAGTGAACCAAGCGTGTCTTTGGAATTCAAAATATCATGCCTTGATCAGTGGCAGTGCCAGACTTCCTTTTTTGGGGGGAAGGGAATTTTTCTGGGAAAAGGGAAATTTGGTGGGGGAAAACATCAACAATTTTGAGATCTTTAATCAATTTTGGTCCAAAATTGCTGATTTTTGCCAAAATTTGGTGAGCTTTAGTCCTAAAATTGCTGATTTTTGCCCAAAACCTGTCATTTTCTCCTGACAGAGGGACAAACTGGGGCAAACTGGTGGTAGGTGTATATATATATAGATTACATGGTTGTTGCCACTGGTTCTTTGGTATGTCAGGTGAGTTTCTAAACTACATATAAATTATACAGGTAATATTGTCTACCATCTATTTTTGCATGCTAAATATGGCTCAATTTGGTAAATTCTGAAGACATATTTACTCTTTTACAAAAATAAGGCTCTTATTTTTGCATTTTGATTCAGACCAGTCGTTATCGCAGTATTTGCAGACGTACCTTCAAACAAATTCTCTCAGGACCACCTCCGGGAGGATGTCTAATGGTGTAAAAGCTTTGTAATAATGCAGTTACGAGTCGTCTCGATGCCGTGTTATTACTCACAGGTGACCAAGTTTTTGGCGACAAAAATGATTATGTATTGAAAGAAGACGTTAAGTACAGTTGCTGCCCTATGTAGCTCTATGTCTTTTTAAGCTTTGCAGTTTTGGAGTTTAAATGATTAATATTGATAAAGTCTAAACCACAATTCCTTTAACGCATAGTTCGCTCGTTAGGCTTGTGCCAGGGCCAGTTTTCATGCACTGATCGCGCACGATTGAGCCACTCAGCATCGGCGATTGTTGTCAAGGTGCACTGGCACCCAATCATGGGCCAGTGCATGGTATGCTAGCGGAACGCACTACATGCTTAAAATACACTTATATTGTAAAAGGAATGCATCGAATGGTGGCTTCTACTTTAATAATAATTATTTTGCTCTCACAGCATGTGACATAGCCACTGAAGTGCTCAGGGCACCTTACAAGAACCTTTAGGCAATGCATTGTAGATTGCCTAAGGTTTATGTAAACTTCAAGCTTCACTGTATCTGTGTTGTGAATTGCTGTTTTAAATTTGCCCCAAATCATTTTTTGTTTCAATTTTCCCCCAATAACAAGTTTTTGCATTGCCTCATTCAATATTGGGTCAGAAGTGGGATAACATTTCGTCGGCTTCATCACATACTGATCTTTCTCACAAAATATGTGTTTCAAGAAAATCACAATTGAAAATCTTCCCTTTGTAAAAAGCTTGAAACATACCGATTGTATCATTTACTACCAGGCAAAAGGGAATATCATCAAGAAAACACTTCAGAGTTTTCAATTCAGTGAAAAATAAATGCTGGTTATCTAGCCAACACTGTTTAATATGACTGAAAACTTATAGATCAGTATGTGATAAAGATTTTGTCTTTGTCTTAAAGATAGTGATCTATGTCAGATAGTGCTGTATGTGACGCAGCTTTGATATAGATCGGTATGTGATAAAGATATATGTATCTTATCGATTTCTTAAATAGAACACATATAGCTCGGTATGTAAAGTATTCATCGCGTGTTAAAGTACGCATTTACCTGTTTAATTTTTTGTATCACAATAGTGGATCTAAATCATATAGCGCTATTGTTGAAAAAATAACAGTTGAATTAAATGTACATAGATCAAATTTGCTAATTAATTCTCATTTTAGGTAGAGTCCAAGTCTGAAACTCTGTAAATTATGAGAGTTCACATCATATTAACACTACCGAAATTTCGAAAAATGTCAAAATACAGATGTACAGTATGTGATGCAGCCGACGATTTGCAATATTGGTGCCATTTTTGAAGGATTACGATTAACATTTGGCTTAAATTAACACAAATTGGACTAATTTTTTGCGTGCTTCATGTGAATTTGGGAATTTTGCTCCCCCTGGCTCAATCAAGGACTGTTCCCGGTTAATTCTTTAGAATGGGCACGAACACGCTTATTTTTGCTGATCACCAATAATGCAATGCAGCGAGTTGACAGATGCTGTTTTGCACCTACCAAGGTCAAAGTTCCGTACTAATAAAAATTTAGAACTGTGCACTACTACTGTGTTAAAAAAGTCACACTCGTAATAGCAACTACGAATATATTATAGCCTATGCTATTTTTGAAACCATATTGAAAATCTGTAAAAAAAACATTGTGCCTGATGTTTGTGATGGTAAACTTTCTGAACAAACCACATGCCTGATGATGTTCTTGGTTGTCTAATAATGGGCTTGGGCATGCAGTAACATTTAAGCATCTGCCAGTGAGCTCATTGAATCAAGATGGACGTCCGACCTCTACCCTTTTATTAATCTATCTCTGTGGGCTCGATTACCTTGGTACACCCCTGACTTGTCTGCTTTTCAGGCCTATTTGGGATGTTTTCTATTTTTTCTGAAATCTTAAAACCTCCAAAACCTTTAAAATATATGTGCAAAATCAGAATTTTTAAAAGCTACACATTTGGTCCAATGAGAGAGACTGCTTTTTGGTGAGACCTTAAATCAAAGTAAATTGTCTAAAATATGCTATGATCTTATATCTTACATTGTCTATGTTAATACCTAGACAAATGTGTTCAAAATTACATTGAGAGCAGCTATTGATGGACTACCATCTTTTTTGGTACACACCACTTTATCTGGGGAAATTACTGAAATCGAATCAGGACAATCTTCTAATACATAGCACCGATAAGTGTATTAAATTCCCGTGTAGAGACTGCCAAGTCAAGATATGCTGTGGTTAGATCTGGTACCAATATGCTGTGGTATGAGTCCCAGGTTGGTACTAAATGTGTGCCTATAAGATAATTTATGAGTGGAATTCTCTTTTAGTAAAGTGCTTAAATGAGTCAAGGTTTAGGTGAATTACTTATTTGGTGGATGTCCACAAGCTGTCAGAGCAGTGTGGTCCAGGGGCAGCACCGGGGTAAAATCTTAGGGAGGGCAGAACTTTACACGATTTTATAACTCATATAGGTAAAAAGACCCTAATTGTAATGCAATTTATTGCTTAAAACCCCTGTTTTTTTCTGAATTTTGAAACTCTTAGGGGCAACTTCCCCCTGCTACCACCCTGGCCCTGTTTGGGGCCCAACCCTAAGCCCTTCAAAAAGGCTACAAAGACCACGCCAGGGACATAAAGCATCCCAAATCCACCATATACAGGCGCGGATCTAGGGAGGGGCGCGTGCCTCCCAGTAATTCTGCAAAATCTTGCAAAATCAGCCCATTTTGGACAAGTTTAGCCTTTCAGCCCCCCGGTAATTTTGACGTTTTTAAAATCCTGGATCTGCCCCTGACATAATCCCCAGAGTTTATATTAGTGGGACATTTTTGTGATCCACATCCTCATTCCCGGACTCGCCTAAAGAAAGACAAGCTTGTAGGTTGTCCAATATAATTGGAAAAAAACCTTATGACAGCAATTTATGTGTGTGTGTCCATATGTCTGTGTGTGTGTCAAACTTTTGGTATACACTTTTGGTTAAAATGTTGTCTAGCTTTTTAGTGAAGTGATGGTTCAAGTTCATACCTGGTATGCTTATACATTGAGACAAGGGTCATATCTGGGGTAACAGACGAGGAGATCAAAGGTCATTCAGGGGTAATTATATCTTGTGCATGTGGAAAACTTTTGGTCAAAATGGCTAGTTTTTTTAGTTCAGTGATGGATCAAGTTCATATTTAGTATGCTTGCACATTGAGGCAAGGGGGTTTATGTAGCATAACAGATGAGGAGTCAAAGGTCATTCAAGGGTCACTTAGGATTATTATATTGCTCTACACATTTTTCTTTGACCACAAAGTCGGACAACCTGTTTGGGACCGCTGTCCCTATTTTTTATATCTGTAGACAATGGACAGTCTTCTGCATGATGCCATACTAGACATTTTATAAATGGAGGGGTGGGGGTTGACGGGGAGATTTTAATAGGGGTTATGAAAAAAAACATAGCATAAAAGGCAAGCACCTTTCTTATTCGGGAGGCAGGAAGGGTATAAGGATCTTATTTGGGTGCACTTCCCAACCCCCAGCTCCAGAGGGAGTCTATATGAAAGTACTACCCAAAATCATTAACAAAATGGGTCAGATTTTGAGCATACGGCAGCAAAGAGCACCTTTTACACCCAATAGTATCAACCTAGGATGAATTTGAGGTAAAATAGTGATTTCAGGACTTAAAATCACAATAAGACCTACACCATTCAGGGCATGGTTTCACCATTTAAAGCTGATTCTTTTTCTCATTTGCTTTATGCCACTTTGGGTCTGTTTCAAAGGTTCATAATAAGCTTGAGTAGCTCTTTCATATTTGGCGTGACCCCATCCCTCACCCCCTCACCCCACCCCACCTACCAGCAGTTCTCGCCTGTGCCACTGCAGTCTTCAGTAGTGAGCATTGGTTTGCTCAGTGTCATCAGGTAGGCTCACACGGCACAACATGGCTATTAGGTACAAGCCAAAATATAGGTGGAATTGTACTTTTGCACCATAACCAACCAACAACAACAAAAAGCATCCGTCATGAGACCTTGATCATCAGTGATTTTTTCCAATATCAATCATCAGAATATAGACACAACTTTCCCGGGTTGTTGTAAAAACATTGGCAGCAGATGGTACATTCTATTAATTGTATAAAACCGATCTTTATTGAATTTTGTAGCATATTGGTGGGTTGGCAATTACAACATTTCAGAATGTGACTTTTTGGCTATATGACAACGTCTTTAATGCACGCTTAAGCCACAATCAGTATTTTTTTTTCAAAAAATTCAAATGCCTATCTGACTCTCGAAATTGCTAATGGGTTAGATCTATCACACCATATTAACGGTTCTTTGCAAAAACAAGACACTTAACATTTTAAATCGGTCTGAAGTTGCCATTTTGCGACTGTTTCTAGACTGAAAAATTTGGATCCCGACTTTTATTAGTAATCCGAAGCCTATCTTTACGAGAACAATTTCTAGTACAAACAGTGAATAAAATCGATTTTGATGAAAACTAGGGTCCGATTTTTTACATTTTGAAAAAATGCCGGGAGATGAGAATTGCAAAGGTTACCATACCGATTGGAGCCCGATATTAAAAACTAACAGCCTTTTGGCACTAAAATACACTGTGAGCACTATAATTCACATTCAGTTCTTTTTAAATTCCATGAGGGTTCATTTTAAGAATTCAATCGGAATAATTTTGACCATGCCAAAACTTAAAGCTAACATCAGCCTTTTAGAAGAACCGCCCCCATTTTCAAAATTTGATATATATTTGCAAGGTTGTGTTGGCAATTGTCCTAGTAAACGATACCTGCGAACGACAATGTTTAAAATGCATAAAGCAGCGATTTTGTAATAGAATTGGGATCCCCAAATTGTAGTTAACGCAAGAGCTGGAAATGGCTAATTTTATGTCTGTCCATGATGAATTTGGCCACCTCAAGAAAATCACCTAAAATTTGACTTGCCTGAACGACAGAACAACTAATGGATAGCGTAACACGTACAGGTGCAATTTCATGGTTTATTTCCATATTAGAAGGCCTTTGAGCAGCCGTTGAATTATTACGGAGATCTCCGCTATTAAAGTATTCTGATGCAAAATTCCTTCGTTACGACACATAGAGGAAAATTTCAAGCTCTACCATTCACTGGTATAGTTACTAGCCAATTATCAATACAACTGCAAAAATCTCAAAATGTTTGGAAATTGGGGCGCTCTTCAAAAATGTGCGTAATTGCTTAATTTAGATTTTTGCAATTTTTCAGTATGTGGTGGCTACAACATTTTGTGTTTTCGCTCCAATGGATTGTGGGTCTTTTTATGGTTTTAACCTTCAAAAAAATTAAAACACTCTCTGTTGGAAGCATTGTGTTACATTGTTCAAAATTTGATTGTTGTATAACTTAATATTCATACTCTTATAGCTCATGCACATTTTGATGACATTCAACTTTGTTAACAAAATACCATTAATTGCATTTAAATAATTAGTTTACTTGTTATTTTTTCTCTCATTGTTCTAGTTTTAAGGCTACAATAGAAATTCATTACAGTACACCTCTATTGGTACTGCTAATTAAATACAGGCCCAATATCTTATTGCAACCACTATTATATTAATTGATATTCATATTCAGAATAAAAAGCTTGTTACATTTCAACAATGACATACTGAATTGGAAATTATAACCTTCATATTCAAGATCAAATAGTGAAATGTATTGAAATATAATATTGTATCCAATATAGAAACAGATTCATGGACTCCATGTTGGTTTTCAACCAGACGGGGTGTATTGGGTCAATCCCACACTGCACCAGTTTTGGGAAATTTTCTCACCTCATGATGTCATGTGATCCCACAAAAATCCTATTCTTACACAAAAATCCTGACTTTTACATACTCATTTCACCATAAAACCATATAGGTATTTGTTTTGCAGATCATGAATGTCCACAGTGGGGAACTGTTTATCCCTAGATACTGACGTATGTTTTGTCACAGTAAAATATCGCACATTGCCCGGGGGGCCAGTAGTATTCAAGTTGTATAATGATTTGTGAACATGGACTTCCCGACATGCACCCTAAACAAGTATTTCCCCGAACTACAAATACCCTAAACAAGCATTTTTGTCTGATTTTGCTTGTCAGTATTTGCTACCTTAAGCAAGAAAGCATGTGCATGTGTTGATATATACCGCTTATTATCTGGCTTTGCTCATGTTGCTTTATTCCAAATTACATTTTTTTTTATGATTTTGATCTCGCATTTGCATCACAATTTCAAGAATTACAAAAAACATAAACCATTTTTTTCCATATTTTTGCTTTTTTTTGTTTTGACACCCTAATCAATGTATGCGCGTACTCGCCTGTTGGAAAAAAGAGACCCTTTTATATGGCGTTTTCTTGTTCACCATCATATCCCTGTGAATACAAGTGTCCCCCCCCCCCCCCCGGGCATCTTGCAATGAAATTTGGATTGTTCCAAACACCCTCTGGTTTTTCAGGTTGCCTTAGTCCAACAACCAACACAACATAAGAGCCTGACAACTGGTCTATATAGTTGCAGTCTCTGAATTTTCCATTATATGCCCAGGTGGGCAGTATAGAAAACCCATTGTTTGAATATCTTGAATTGGGGTTATTTGAGTGAGCCCTCATTGTTTGAATGGGGTGAGTATATCCAAAGCATGTGAACAATAATGTACATATTTCTATTTTGCCGATAGTGACTTCAATTTGCATTGCAGGTATTGAACCCATGCCATTTTGAACCAATCACATAATGCATGCAATGTGCCTACCTGTACTAAACACATTCAGTACTTAGGATAAAAGTGTTTCAGAAGTTTAAAGGGGCATGTCGTGATCCACACCCTTGTCCCCCCAGCCTTACCTAAAAAAGTTGAGATTTTATATCACTGAACCGTTGCCTTGGTCATCCACATGTACCGATCTTACTGTTCAAATTATTCGGTTGTAATCTGTACGAAATTTTGCAATTTTGTATTTTCTGTCATATAAGTGGACAGAAAGTTACAGCACAGTGCTATGGGACCTGTGGGAAACAAGCTATTATCTCATACACAAAACCACAAGATTGGGATCAACTCACTTTTGTGAAAAAGCTTTCTAAAGGAAAAAAGACAAAAGAGAAAAAAGAGAAAAAACATAAAAACAATCACAAAATGCATCTTTAAGAACCACAAGGCATTCATGATCATGCTAAAAATTACCTAAGTACTAGTGCTTTGTTGGCTAAAAATGAGGTAAAAGTCCGGGGGTTTTTAGGTGCTAATAATAGGATGTTGGGAATCAACATGACCTTATTGAAATGAAATTCCCAAACCTGGGTGCATGTGGGGATGGACCATCAATAATCCTCTGGTAATTGCCCAAACTCTACAAATATGATGAGGTAGATCCACATAGCACCTGTCAGATCAATATATTTAGGAATGTCTATAGAAATCAAAAAAGGCAATGGTATGTTAGTTACTGACCAGGTGCTTTCAAACATCTGTCCAACAAGCATACCAGATGCACAAATGAATGGTAGCAGATGATGTCCCTGCATCAGTAGCAGTCAATAACAATAGGGTGCCTATACAACAACAGAGGCAATTGGTATTGAGTAATGACCATGGGTTTCACTTGCCAAAAAAAGGGGGTGAAGCCCATTTCAAAACAGTGTCCGTGATGGGCGCTGACATTTTGAATATTGCAGGAATTATTAGTAGTGGGGGTGCGTGTATACACAAATAAGTCAATTTGATACAAAACAACCGGCAAAATATCAGTTGTTGGCTGTTGGGTGCTATTGGGTTTTTAAATTTTGTCCTACCCCTGGCCACACAACGAATGAATGACACCTCAGTCGTCCTGATTATAAAGGACACTATCAGTGATTTGCTAAATCGGCAAAATCGAAAAAAATCATCAAAAATCAGATTTTACATGTAGTAACAAATAACGGTCTCCTAAATACCCTGCAAATGAAAGGACAAGAAGCAACTTAAAAGGGACAGAATCGGAGATTTTAGTCATACTGTCCGTTCGGGACACTTACTCAACACGTAATGAATGGAGAATCGGTATCTGGGAAACACTGCCGTTTTCTGCCTTTTCGGTCAATTATACAGCTCGAAAAAGGTAACTTATGAGAAATTCACAGACTTATCCATCCTTTGCAAGGACTATTCCTGACATTTCAAATTTATTTTCAAATCACTGATAGTGTCTTTAAATAACCGCCTCAATGACTACATCTTTTCACCTAGCGCGCATTTGCATTATGGGAAAAAGAGTATTGAGCACAATGATCCAGGTGCACTATTATTACACCTGGCCCCTCTAACACATACATCAATTTGTATCATACCTATTAGTGTATATGCAAAGCGGAACCCACAGTATGTGGAAGAAGAGGAGGCAGCCATTGCTTCTATTGTTGGTACTCTAAAGTTTTATTTGTCGGTCGGCAAAATGCGAGACGATGAATTTAAAGATGAGTAACGCTTCTACCTCTATATCTATATAGAACCTCTTTGGCCAAAAAGCATGCACGATACACAATGAATAGTGGCAGTACTGTCACTGCCAAAGCATAGCAGTCACTACACCAATAAGGTCTATTACATAAACAAAGGCAATGTATGTGATTTTCTGACATGGGCTTTTCAGCATCTGTAAAAGCATGCCAGATGAACAATGGATGGTGGTTACCAGTCAATAAAATTTTGCATGTAGTTTTCACATAGTGTAATTATTTTTAAATAAGTGGAAGTTTTGTAGTGTGGATTTACAATATGTTTGAATGGTTCTTTTTGTTTTTTAGGACACCCTCTTCTGAAAAGCGGCCTGGCAACCATTTTTAGAAAATATGAATTAAATTTCTTCCAATTTGCTCGCGAATGATAGTCTAGGCCATTAGAAGAAATATTAATCAATAAAAATACATAACCCAAAACAGAGTATGATATAATAAGGAGCGTAAGACATCCAAGTAATTTGTGGCTACTTTTAAGTTTGCCGTAACTTTAAACAATAAACCAATGTGTCTATTCATGAATATCATAGACTGTACTCATGATATTAAAACCACAAAGGTCACGGATGGTCAAAAACAAGGAGCATGCCAGGGAGAATCAATCTGGCATGTGTTTTCTGTGTACCACCATGTCCGCGTGTCTGATGAATTTAAGTCGCAGACGATTAATTTAATGTAATAATAGTTTGTTACCCAAGAAGTGCGCTGAGTTGGGATTAATCAATTAAGGTGAGGGCTAATGTATATAAAAGATTTAAAATGCTTTCAAAAAAGAAAAAAGAATAAATTTGAAAAATATAGAGGGAGAATATACTTTTTCAAAGGTGCAAGTGTCTTGAGGATTGGGATGGTTTAATGGGCATGGATGGGTTTGTGGGTGTGTGTGGGTGTGTGTGGGTTGTTTGTTTATTTGTTTGGTGGGCTGGCTCTGTTTTTTTTTTTGTTTTTTTTTTGGTGTTTGTTTTTTGGTTGTTTGTGTGGTTTTTTTTGCGTGTGTTTGTTTTGTTTTTTTGGTTGTTGTGTGTTAGCTGGACTGGATGGTTTGGGTGTTTGGTGGGTGAATGGTTGGTTGGTTGTTTTTTGTTTTGTTTGTTTGTTTGTTTTAAGCGTCAGTCACCCCCACCCACCTGGACCATTGTTGCTACAATGGTACCAGTAAAAACAGTAAAAAGGTCAGATACATAACCACTGACTTTCAATCAAGTATGCAAGTCTATCCCTCATTCCATGTGCAAGTGGCCAATTTCATTCTTGTGGTACTCTTGATACCTGGGACAATCATTGAATTTAACACAACGTATATCACATTGTCTATATTCAGTGTTTATTCTTTTCATGGTTTAGTATTTCCAATGTTTCCCAATTTAAGGTGTCACAGCAGGATGAGTGCACATTGCTATTTGCTATCTATTACTTGAGGGGTATATCGTGCCCGAGGGGGGTTACTCAGTGGAAAAGGGTAGGTATATATGTGCCGCCGATATGGGTCACCCCTTACTATAACAATGGGTCGTTTTCAATGGGTCATTTTTTGAGGTCATTGCTACTATATAAATGGGTCCATTTTCAATTTTTGGTCACAGTTTACAATGAAAATGGGTAAATTTTTCTGATTGTTGGTAAAATTACAATGAAAATTGTTGATTTTTCTGATTTTTGGAAAAGTTACTATGAAAATGGGCCGATTTTACTAAGATTACTATGAAAATGGTGCGAAATTTCAAAGCCAATTATAGATATGGGTCGAAATTTTGGAACCAACTATAAAAATGGGTCATATTTTTGTACAATTTGGTCACTATAAACATGGGTCGATTTTTTTTACCCGGCGGACGTGTAGAAGAATAATGGGCTTAAAAGGTTATCCAAACTTTTCACTGTTTTGACCAGCATATAAAGCATATCCCCAGTACAATGATTATTTTTAAAGTTATTTTTTTTAATCCACCACAAAAAAAAAAAAATTCTATGGGCCTTCTATAATATACACAAATACCATTCTCAATTTTAGTCAGAGTTTATCTTTTTTTTTGCATTGTTGTTTGGGAAATTGCTGCAGTGAGTTTAAAGGGTCGTGTGCCGATCACTAATAGCCTTGACCCCAGAACCCCAGATTTTACTGGAAGAGGGCAAAATGTTCGTATCTTAAGAAATGTTTGGTGTGGATGTTATGAGTGAAAATGTGCCCCATTTTGGTCGACCAATATTAATTTTACACAGTACTCTATGGGATTAGCAACTTACTACAGCGTCGGTTCGGTAAGGCGTCCGGCGCCCTGCTGTACTGTCCATCTTCAACATCTACAGGGCGCCCCGTGCATAAAAGGGCATTTGTTTACATCTACAACGTGCCCTGTGCCCTATGCGGCGCCGGGCGCCCTATGCTCTGTAAAAATTTGGGGGGCAGGCACCGGGTGCGCCCCCGGCTAAATCCGCCCGTCTTGGTCCCTGAGACTCGTAGAGGCAACATTCTGGTGTCTACACCCAAGTTTTTAGGGTCAAGGAATTGATAACAAGACTGGACCATTCGGTTGCAGCAGCCATCTTGAATTTCAAAATGGCCGCCAAGAAAATTGATTCTATTACATACCCTGCCTCTGAGAGGGGTAGAAGCATGATTCTGGTGTCTATACCCATGTTTACAAGGTCAAGGAATCCAAAAAGATCAAAGGTAACTTTGCTGGGTTCTTTGTTTGTGGCAGCCATTGGTTGTTTGGTTGAAATTAATTCCCTCCTTTGAATATAGGAGCACCAAGTCTAGAAATATAGTGTCAAAATTGAACAAAAGTAATTCATTTGGTACATGTGATTTGATTTGGTGGAATTGACATATTTAGAAGAGACATTTATGGCCAAAACACAGTAGTGACATACTTGGTAGTGAACAAATGTGCCGGTGACAGGGTTGGCAGTGTCATTGGTAATAACATGGTTGATGGTGACTCATTTGAGCAATTCCTTGAAAGGCATCAATGACGTAAGTTGACAATATCGATAGTACACACTTATTCAGCCCGTATGTACACTAGATCTGGTGTAAGTTGAGATTTTTTTTAAAGAGTTGGCTATGGTGACATAAGTGTCATAATTGGAAGTGCCGTTGTTGATGGTATCATAATTGGCAGTGATATAGTTGATGGTGTCATAATTGGCAATGTCTTAATCGTCGGTGACCTTGCTGATGGTGTCATAATTGGCAGTGACATAGCTGATGGTGTCAGCGTTTGCAGTGTCATAATTAGAAGTAACATAGCTGATGGTGTCATAATTGGCAGTGTCATAATTGGAAATGTTATTTTTGTTGGTGACATAGTTGGATCATGCATCATCAGAGTCATCGCTGTCTTCGTTCTCTGATCGGGCCATCAACCCATAGTGGTTCTAAGTGCCCAGAGTTTAGTGTCCATCCATGTCCATCAGTTGGAGATGGAAAGTCTAAACCAGGAGTATATGCCAGTCTCCATATAGCAACCTGATAGTTCACTCTACCTTGGCGTTGTATATTTTTAGAAACGGGAAGTGACAAATTGACTTGATGGTGACTTTTATGACAATTTTGATAAGATATTGCTTTTTGCTAGCTGCTTACATTTGCTGTGCAGATTTTTCAGGGAAATGCATCCCCAAGTTTGGATTATTTATTCTACTAACAACATGTAAATTTTACAAATTTTGTTGTGGACAAATATGATTTTATACAGTTTTCTATGGAAAATGGTAGAGGGCACTCTAACATACAAATCATTACCTTGGCCTATATCGCAAGATTCCTACAATGGATTTGTCTGATTTTTTATATCCCTACTTATATCAGTTGTCAAATTGTGTTGCCACTCCTTAAAATTGTTCTAAAAATAAATGCGACTATTTTCATGGGGTTCGATTAGCTGTGATAATACCCATCGTTTTGAGGAAAATTTAGAACAAGATTTCAAGAGGCATCATTTTGTATGTTGTATGGCTCCTCCATATCATATGCAGCAATTGAGTTCAAATACGCAGCCCAACTGGGACTGCCAATAATTGGACAAAATTCATTTACATTTAAACAGCCCGCAAATTTCTAGCACATAATTTGATCGACGAACATAGGAGGAGGCGGTTTGGTTGTCGATTGGGTCATGCCAGGAGCTATCAACTCTCTATGTTTTTTTTTTCTTTACTGAAACCCAAATAGGGCGTTTATTAAAAAAAAAACATCGTCATAAAGCAAACAAACAAAAATACAGTCACAAATCAAAATATTAAATAACATCTAAATCTTAAAAACTAGTGCATCTTACGGGTTCTTAAGTCGGTATAAAATGTTAACATTAAGTTGGAATGATTACCGTACTTAAATCTACAAATAGTTAACTTGGCAATTAAAATCAGTTTATTGATATATTGGTGGGTAGAATTTCTCAAATCATAACAAACAAAATATCACGTATTTTCAAGTTATATAAACAACCATTTTTAGCCCAAGCCAGTTTTTCAACCTCCTTCCAAATATTAATGACAGTATCACAATCAAAAAGGAAATGCTCAATATAGTCATCCTTATCACCTGACAGAAGGTACATTTTTCATCATTGACAATACCCATCTTTTTTAATAAAATTCTGGTGGGATAACAATTATGGAGAATTTTCCAATTGGTGGTGAAAACACGTGCATCATGGCGAAGAACATTTAAGTTTTGCCATATTGCTGACCAATCAAGGGATATGTTTGAAAATTTTCTATTCCAAAAATTATCTGTGAGATCGGTGGGTTGATTGGAATATTCTGAGACCAATCCTTTTTACATCTTTTAAAAGATAATGAGTCCATAGAATAGTCTTTGGTTGAGAGATATATAGGTGAGTTATTCAAGACTCAAATGTATGCGTCGCCTATCAATCTCACGCATGATTAGGTACGGCTTGGAATAAGCTGTTTGTAATATAATGATAAAAGCATGCTTCCTGATAAGTTTCTGCTTCATTGATTTGCTGTTAAAAGAGTGCCATTGGCCTGGTAGAGATCTTTAACATACCAAAGCACTATCAATTCCAATGTTGAAAATACAACTGTTACCCATTGATGTAATACAAACGATATTCATGACTTCAAATGAGGTTTGTTTACATCAATTCAGATTCTACATTGTTTTAACAATACCATGTCAGAAAAAAGAAAAAAACAACTATTTAACTGGTAGCACTGCCAAAGTAGAAATAAAATCTGTTTCAGAGCAATTTTATATGTCAAATATGCGCATTCACAGCCAATTTGGAAAATCACAGTCAAAGGAATATTTCTTCCAAGTAGCGGAGAATCGTATGTAATCGTTTCAACCAATTTACTTTGAAAGAGTTGATAGGATAGGGCCCACATGAACCATGTCAAGTCCACCTTGTAACTTAGTCCCAATCACGGTATTGCGTTAACTTTTTCTCTTTACCCCATAAAAACTTAAATAATAAAGTTTCAATTGGGACAATCACATTTTGGGGCAATCAAAAAGCATGAGGGAAATAAAATTTTGGAAATAAGCACGATTTATGATCACAATTTACCATTGTAGGTGATATCTCTCCGACTTCCAAAGTGAATGATCTTACAGAATTTTGCTAATCGTTGAGTTCCAATTATCAGAATATTGCCGGCTGGTGTTTTTATTTGAAAATAAATCCCTAATGTTTTGCCTCTTGTACAATCGATCTTCATTTTAATGTAGCCAATTTCATCTCTACGTCATTCATACCACCAAATCCACATACCATCAGTTTTTAACTTTTTTAAAAAAGAGCCCAGCCACTTGGAGAAATGATCAACAGTGGCTAATGATGTTAAGTAGAGGATTCATCAGAAGGAAAAGAGTGATCATCAGAACAATGTTTAATTTTGCTTCTGTGATAGGATAATCTTTATGGGGCAGAGGAATACCGCGAAATGGCGTATTTGTCTTATTTTAAGGGCAAGTATATCCACTCCAAGAATATAAACAAAAGTGAACTAAAGTGGAACAGCTGGCCCGCACACTTTTTGAGATCAAAGAATCTTGAACGCCAACCATTTATGGTTTATTAAAACTTGGGTATGTATATATAAAGTACATACCATTTCGAAAGGAGGGACCAAAATTATAAAGGACTCTAGTGTATCATAATAAGTCACGGTTGTGCTGTCAAAAGCCTTACAAAAAATCAGAAAAAGGGACAGCACCAGGATTTTTTTTTGGAGTTCTGTGTATAACGGAGAATATCTTCAATCCAATCTGAGTTTTCTGCAAATAAAACGCCCTTTAAGAAAACCTGTGTGATCACCGTCGACGATATCATGAAATATGACGATTGTAACTGTTGGCAAACAGTAGCAGCAAATTTACAGTCAACGTGAGAGGGATATTGGACGCCAATTGTTGAGATCTTTTGACTTCCTTGATCTTTAAAAAGAAGTGTTATAACACCGCTTTTGAGTTGTAGATAATTCCCCATGTGCATATGCCTATTTAACACTATCCGATTACCATCTTTCCACCGACCCACAAAGCTTATACGTTTCAAAACAGAAGTCCATATAGCCGGACTTTATCATAGGCATAGAGTCAAGCGCCTTTTTGCATGCATCACGCGTCAACATCCCTTCCACAACGCTTGACGTGATTCTTCAGAAAGTGAAGGAATATTGATTATCATCAACAAAGAATTATAATTAAAACGCACTTCATTGTGTGTGGAATATGAACATCATAAAGGTTTTTCATAATATTAAATGCTCGTTAAGTACACGGTCTATCTTGTAATTCCTGATCATCTTCTGTATAATAAAAAAATGATGGATACATTTGCGATCCCCGTTTGATTTTTCGAGATTACAAAAGAATTTAGAGTTTTTTCACCATTTTATACCAGTACATCTTGATCGAATTATTGCACCTTTAGTTTTATAATCAATTGCAATTCATAATCAGTAACAGTTTTTTGAAGCCACTCCCTTCCACGAATTATCATCATTGGATTCTCTGCCAATTGGAAATATAAATGCTGAATACGCTTTTCAGATGTGCAAATTATTTCTTTCTTAAATGCATGGTTTAGACCAAATTTTAGGAAAAATTTACGGAATCTCATTTTTTGAAAGATCCCATTTGCATACGAGCAGAAATGTGATTTAAATGTTTTTTACAACCATTAATACCTGGGGAACACCATGTATATAATATTCTCATGTTGAGCAGGACTAGTTCAGCTTCACAAAACCTGGCCTTTGTTATCTTATCTACCTGCAATATCAATTAGTACACATTCAATGGTCAGATTTGGCAATGAATGATATTACAATTATTTACACAATTAAGAAACCTTTATTTAAAACCAATAATCTGTCTGCATAAAATCGTTGGAGAAGTTTGCCTCCAAGTATACATTTTGGTTTTAGGATGTTGTTAAGCCAAACATTCTCCAGGTCAAGAGAGTACAGAAGATCTTTTAATTTACTTACACTAGAACATAAGTGATTTAAATGCCACAAGATATCAAGAGTTGGATTTAAGGGGACATAAAAATCACCACCAAGTAGGACCTGCCCTGGCCAATGGCTGTAGGAATCCAAAAATTTGGTAATTCAAAATAAAAAAGGACCTCTTTCAGCACGATTAGTAGGAGCAGAAATGTTCCAGAACGAAAATTTGACTCATTAAATACAAATATTCAAACCAATATTAAACGATTATTACGATCATCAAATTATTTTAATCTAAAATTAAAAAAACCCCAAAATTTTAATTTTTAATTAAAATCATCAGACCTTTATTGGGATTGGGACCTGAGTGAAAAAATATTAGCCAATCATTGCTTTCTCAATTATTAACAATCGCAGTACTTAGTGCAATAAGCTTCTTGGATTAAACAAGATCAGCTTTTTGTCTTTAAATCATGGAAAAGCGCTTAGGGCGTTATTTTTATTTATCTAACCACGAAACATTTAAAAGTTTTATTGAATAAGGAGAGAAGAAATGGAATTGAATGGCCAAAAGCAAATGGGTTCAGACAGTTAATATTCAGTCATATGAAGTGGAAGATATAGTATACACATCGTATATGCGTTTAACCACAGCGTTAGATCCTTTTGTGGTGAAATTTCTTTCTATGTTGATTTTCACCTGAAATTTGGTTGTGGAAAGGACCATTTAGTAATTTCTTTATCATGATTTAATTTAATTAAGAGAAGACAAAAGGAGGACCTGAGAGTGTCCAACAAATGTCTTCCGGAGAGCCAAACGTCATTTTAAAGCAATAACAGCACATTTTTTAAGAGCGCCCCCGATTTTCAAATTTGATATTTTTGAACAGTTTGGTTTGGTAATGTCTAAGAAACTACCTGCGAACGAGAATGCTCAAAATTGCGTATTTATCATAAAATAAGCGATTTTGTAATGAAAATGGTATCCAACATGCGTAGTTTATGTCCGTCCATATGAAATGAGTGCCACCTCTCATGAAAATGAACTTAAGTTGACTTGCCTGACCAATAAAACCACTAATGGATGGGAGCGTAGACACGTACATCTGCCTCGGTATGGTGAGGCCAGAAAGGTGCAAATTCCCAGCTATTTCATATTTGAAGCCGTTTCCAGCACCATTGAATTATTATCGGAGATCTCCGATATTAATTATTCTAATTACCAAATTAAGTCCTTCATTTCAACACACTAGACATTCGAGCCGCAATATTCAAGGTAAGGTTTTACTAGCCTAGTTTGACCACCAATGCAACCGTGTAAAATCTCATTTTTTTTTTTAAATTGGGGGCGCTCTTCAAAAAAATGTGCTATTATTGCTTTAAGTGTTGTGAATCCCAGCTGCCAGTTTAAAACAACCTTTTTTACAACCATTTTTAACAGTGTACTGGTTCCTGGGTGGAATATACAGGGGAGTCCTCTTGACTTTAAAAGTGATGTTATGTCCGAGGAGAAAATGGCATTAATTAGGTGAAAGCTTCTAGCAATTGACTACTTTTCATGCAAGTCCTAAATATGTTTGTTGATATTTCAATAACCATTCTATTCATATCTACATACCATAGCCCATTTGTTTTTATTCACTTTGGTTTTCTGGTCAACCCTTGCAATTTTTGTGTTTGCAGTTAATGTTAAATATGTTAATATGTTAATTTTAGAATAATGCCATTTAATGGCGCCTTTTATACATAAATGTATAGGAGGTGGATTTAGGGTGTGAACCCTAGATGGGCATCAATCTTTCAGAAAGAGTTTGATGAGGATCAGACATTTGCTGGCAAGAATAAAACTAACAACAAATCTGTTCAACTGAGACATCATCTAACATGCACAAAATTACCAATATAGAGGGGGTGAATGCACCACCAAGGAAGTAGAGAACCCTCATTCAGGAATACCCTGGGGTGCTCCATCAAAGATAGGAAGGTTCATCAAGTCATTACCCTACCTACCTCTCAGTGAACAGCTGAATTTGACAGAGCATTCAGTACTTCCATTCAGAAATTTAAAGGGACACTGGTGCATTTTATACATATAGGGAACCGTCATTTTCTCCCAACTGAGATTTTGCATGTTTGTATTGCTTTTACATGTGTTAACCCTCGCCTGAAATGAATAAAATAGTTGCTTTTACTGTAAATCAGGTAATTTTTATAGTAATAAAACCACTGCAGATCAGTTGTTTTATTCTAATGGCTTAGGCTGCACTACTGAAACACAAGGAAATACAAATTGGAGTTGTGTAAATTTCTCAGTAAACCCATCAGACTGTCCCCTGACCTTATATATGTTATCATTGCCTCAAAGGTTCTCAATCTACCAGTAGTATGTAAACTTAAAGGCACGTGTTGTAGAAGGTGTCCGTACAGACAGTAATGACTAAAATATCCGATTTTGTCTTTAAGTAGCTGTCAGTTTTATCACTTGCAGGGTGTGTTAGGGTAGTTATACTCAGGCCCGTACGCAGAGGGGGTGCGGGGGGTGCGGTCGCACCCCCCCCCCCCCAAATTCCACAAAAGGGGCAAAAGGTCCACTTTTTGCTGAATTTTGTGATAAAAAGGTCCAAAATTTAGAGAAATTTGGCAAAAAAAAAGGCAACTTTTTGGTGATGAAATGTTCAAAAAGTCGAAAAAAGGACCATTTTAGGGGGGTTAGGTCCACTTTTAGCAGAAAAGGTCCACTTTTTTGAAGTCCCGCACCCCCCCCCCCCCAAAAAAAAATAAATCCTGCGTACGGGCCTGGTGATACTTGTTGCACACATGCACAAATCTGATTTTTGATGATTTTTTCGATTTTCTGATTTAGCAAATCACTGATAGTGTCTTTAATCGGTTGTAGAACCGAGAATGTTCTGAGGGTTTATAAAGGTTTCTGAAGGTTCTGAAAGTAACAAAGAAAACCTAACACTATGTTTTACACTGCTATCGTAATTTTCTATCTTGGAAAATCACTGATAGTGCCTTCAATTAAAACAAAGACCTTTTGACTGAAAAAGAAGGGCTCTGACTTGAAACTTGGCCCTTCTTGGTATAAACTGATTTAGTGTTCAATACAGGTCCCTCTCTATCTATTTCAGCCATTTTTAAGATTTTGTATTTTGATGGAAATGTGCCTGTGTGCCTTTAAACAAAAACACAGCTTGGCGGTTGTGGTGGCATTAGGGAAACATCCCCCAATGCATCAAGTCACCAACACACTTGCTTCTGGGTCAGGACGACAAATTCATAGTAAAGAAAAGGGCTCTATCAAATCTACAGACACTCCTGGGCTACTGGTACATATAGTTTACATCAAGCTAGACATTATTTATAATAAGATTCTTTGGGGCGATATATAAGATCACAGCTTTGATAATATGGCACAGAACATCTATCTTATGTCTTGACTGTACATCTGATGTCTACATTTCCTTGTGAACTAGCTTAGAGATTTAAATTTCCCCGCAATTTCTCTTTGCTAGGTATACATGAGCTTGGTTGGATGTCAGTAAGGGTGGTTAATAGTGCAAACTATGAGTGAATGTAAGATTAAATATGCATTTTGTGATGTGCATTTTTACAGGTACCTTTGGTATTTCTTTACACGTACCTTGGTTATTTACATTAGATAGCGGGTAGTATATTTTTGCTTTGACAGGTATCTTTGTTATCACACAGTCCGTACACTTATCTTTTGCAGGTACCTTTGCTGTTTCTTTTATGGGTACTTGCTTATCTTCAGTAGGTAGCAGGTTGTGTGGTTTTTCTTTTATCTATCTTGAGTAGATAGAAGATAGTACATCAATCATTTTATAGATATCTTGGCTATCTTCAGTAGAGAGAAGATAGTGACCTTTATATTCAGAATTACTTTGGTTATTCACAGTAGATATCTTTTCTTTTATCAGTAGATAGCAGGTAACGTACTCTTTCATTTATGGGTATTTTGACTATCGTATGTACATTTTTAAGTACAAATGTACTTGGTTATCTTAAGTAGATAGCTGATAGTTCCAATTGCTTATCTTATTTTACAATTATATGGTCATTACTGAATAGTGGGTAGTGTATTTTTACAAGTACCTTGGCTATCTTCAGTAGATAGCAGGCAGTGCACTTTTTCTTGAACTGAAATCTTAGCTATCCAGCTTCAGTAGGTAACAGGCGGTACCCTTTTTCTTTAGCAGAAATCTTGGCTATCTTCAGTAGATAGCAGGTAGTACACTTTTTCCTCAACAGTAATCTATGCTATCTTCAATAGAGAGCAGGTAGTACACTTTTTCTATTGGCTATCTTCAGTTTTATCTTTAAAAGAAATATTGGCTATCTTCAGTAGATAGCAGGTCGTACACTTTTTAATGGAAATCTTGACTATCTTCAGCAGAGAACATGTAGTGCACCTTTTCTTTAAAAGAAATCTTGGCGTTCTTCAGTAGAGAGCAGGTAATATATTTTTCTTTAACAGAAATCTTGGCTATCTTCAGTAGATAGCAGGTAGTAGACCTTTTCTTTAACAGGAATCTTGGTTATCTTGCATAGAGAGCAGAGAGTACAATTTTTAATAGAAATCTTGGCTATCTTCAATAGAGAGCAGGTAGAACACTTTTTCTTTTAGCTATCTTCAGTAGATAGCAAATAGTACACTTTTTCTTTAACAGAAATCTTGGCTATCTACAGTAGATAGCAGGCAGTCCATCTTTTCGTTAACAGAAATCTTTGGTTATCTTCAGTAGATAGCAGGTAGTACACTTTTTATTTAACAAATCTTGTTTTATTTAACAGAAATCTTCGCTATCTTCTTTAGATAGCAGGTAGTACACTTTTTCTTTAACGGAACTCTTGGCTATCTTCAATAGATACCAGGTAGTTCACTTTTTTAATGGAAATCTTGACTAGAGCAGGTAGTATAAATCTTGGCCATCTCCAGTAGATAGCAGGTAGTACACTTTTTCTTTAACAGAAATCTTGGCTATCTTCAGTGTGGAGCAGGTAATACAATTCCCTTTAACAGAAATCTTGCCTATTTTCAGTAGATAGCAGGTAGTACACTTTTTCTTTAACAGAAATCTTGCCTATTTTCAGTAGATAGCAGGTAGTACACTTTTTCTTTAACAGAAATCTTGCCTATTTTCAGTAGATAGCAGGTAGTACACTTTTCTTTTTAACAGAAATCTTGGCTCTATTCAATAGAGAGCAGGTAATACATTTTCTTTAACAGAAATCTTGGCTATTTGCAGGCCTGTCTGCAGGGAGTGTGGGGTGTGGTTACACCCCCCCCCCCAATTCCACAAATGGGTCACTTTTTGCTGAATATTTTGATAAAAAGGTCAAAAATTTAGAGAAATGTCGACAAGAAAGTCCACTTTTTTGTGATGTGATGTTCAAAAAGTCCAAAACAAAAGGACCATTTAAGGGGGTTAGGTCCACTTTTACCAAATAAGGTCCACTTTTTCCAAGTCCTGCACTCCCCCAAAATAAATCAATCCCGCGTACGGCCCTGGCTGTTTGATTTGATTTATTCAGACAATAATGTCCTAGATAGCCCAAGAAAGCCTCTAGCCCAAGAAAGTCTCTTCAGTAGAGTGCACTTTTTTAACAGAAATCTTGACTATCTTCAATAGAGAGCAAGTTGAGCTGGCTGGCTGGCTGGCTGGCTCGTTGGTTGGTTGGTTGGTTGGTTGGTTGGTTGGTTGGTTGGAGCCATCAGGTCACCCCCACTCACCTGTGATATCGTTGCTACAATAGCACAGTAAAACAGAAAAAAGGTCGGTGACATAGCATTGACTTCAATCAAATATACAAGTCTCTCTCTCATTCCCTGCCTAGCTTGCCAATTGTATTCATTGTGTATCTAGATATATGGGACAATATTGAATTTAACAACACTGTTCTCCACATTAACTGTACTCTATATTCAGTGTTTATTCTTTTCCATGGTGTAGTGTTTCTCGTGGTGCCCGATTTAAGGTGTCACAGCAGGATGAGTGCACATTGCTATTATAATTTGGTATAATTTTCAAATATACCATGACAAACATTTTTATGGTTGTGCACAGTGCATGTGGATAATATTTTTTGTCTTGTGAATGTCAAGATTTAATTTTCAGCAACACCACAGAAATATATTTGATCAGCACAAACTTCTTTGTAACAACTTGCAAAATGCTATCAAATTCAAATAATTATTGAAAGACTCAATTTGGTGATTGTTTGAAATAGAAAATTTTATTTCACAAAATTTTACAGGTACCTTGCTATTTCTTTTATATGTACATCGGTTATTTACATTAGAAAGCAAGTAGTACATTTTTGTTTGACAGGTATCTTATCACCATTAAACAGCAGGTACTTTTGCTATTTCTTTTACGGGTACCTTGTTTATCTTCATTAGATAGCATGTTGTGTAGTTTTTTATGGGTATCTTATCTATCTTGAGTAGATAGAAGATAGCGCATCTTTTCTTTTACAGATATAATGGCTATCTTCATCACGTAGTGGGTAGCACACTTTTACAAATATCTTGGTTATCTTCAGTAGAGAGCAGGCAGTGCACCTTTTCTTTCACAACTATCACAAGTAACTTGGTTATCTTCAGTAGATATCAGATAGTTCACCTTTTCTTTTATCAGTAGTGTAGTCTTTTTATGGATACCTTGGCTAGCTTCTGTAGAATAGCAATTTTGCTATATTATTGCTTTTACAGGGTACTTTTAGTAGATAGCTGATAGTCTCAATTGCTTTTATTAGTATATTTTCTATCTAGAATAAATAGCAGGGGGTACACTTGCTCTTTTCCTTTTTTACAGGAACATTGGCTATCTTCAGTAGGTAGCAGGTAGTTCTCTTATGAGTTAATTATCTTAATTTGGTTTATCTAGGCTATTTTTAGTAGATAGAATATAGTAATCTTTTTTTACACATAGTGTATATAGTTATTACTGAATAGTGTGTAGTGCATTTTTCAATTACCTTGGCTATCTTCAGTAGAGAGCAGGTAGTACATGTTGTCTTTGACAGAAATCTTAGCTATCTTCATTGAAGAGGATAGTATTTTTTTTCTTTAACAGAAATCTTGGCTATCCTCAGTAGAGAGCAGGTAGTACTTTTTTCTTTAACAGAATCGTGGCTATCTTCAGTAGATAAGAGGTAGTACACTTTTCTTTAACATAAATCTTGGCTATCTTCAGTAGGTAGCACATAGTACACCTTTTCTTTAACAGAATCGTGGCTATCTTCAGTAGATAGCAGGTAGTACACTTTTCTTTAACATAAATCTTGGCTATCTTCCATAGATAGCAGGTAGTGCACTTTTTCTTTAACATAATTCTTGACTATCTTCAGTAGATAGCAGGTAGACCACTCTTTCTTTAACAGAAATCTTGGCTATCTTCAGTAGATAGCAGGTAGTACACTTTTCTTTAACGGAAATCTTGGCTATCTTCAGTAGATAGCAGATAGTACACTTTCCTTTAACAGAAAGCTTGGCTATCTTCAGTAGATAGCAGGTAGTACACTTTTCTTTAACAGAAATCTTGACTAGCTTCAGTAGATAGCAGGTAGTACACTTTTCTTTAACAGAAATCTTGGCCACTATCTTCAGTAGATAGCTGGTAGTACACTTTCCTTTAACAGAAATCTTGGCTATCTTCAGTAGAGAGCAAGAAGTACTTTTTTCTCTTTAACATAATCGTGGCTATCTTCAGCAGAGACCAGGTAGTACACTTTTCTTTAACAAAAATCTTGACTATCTTCACAATTACTAAGCACGCTGATTTACTATTATTTTTTTTAGTGCAGTGCACTTTTTCTTTAACAGAAATCTTGGCTATCTTCAGTAGATAGCATTTAGTGCATTTTCCTTTATGAAGGCTCATATCTTTTGTGGTATGTTATTTTTGTATATCATTTGAGAACAAATTGAGGAATTTCACATTTTGTTGAAAATGCGCCTGTGCCACTTTTAAAAAGGCTAGTTAAGTTTATATACTTCATCAATCTTTTGATAGAACTAATTAATCCCTCAGACAGATGGGGTTTGCATTAAGTGATGAAGCTGTAATTGATACCACCAATGTTATATGAGATCATGAAATAAAGTTATTTATGATCTTTGAATTTTGATGAACATCTGGTGTACGTGTACGATTCTTTTTTCAAAAAGTATAATTATGGCACATGTCTTGAAAGATTATATATAGATGATTATTAATATTTCAATGTGTTAGAGGAAGTCGGGACTGCATTGCAGATTCATAGTTTGCCTTTTATTCTGCTTTGTTTTGTCTCTGTTGTTTTGTTTTGCTCTATTTTGCTATCCATTGTTTTGTTTTGCTTTGTTTTCTGCTCTGCTCTTGCTGCTGCTATGGCTTCAGTTCCAGTTCTAGCTCTGAATCCCCCTTGGTCTCTGGCTCTGATCTGGTTCTGGGTCAGTTCCGGGTCTGTTGTTTTATCATCCAAAACAGTCAAGTACATACAGTTTAAAATATAACAAATTTTCAAGATATTGCTTCTTTTGGCACTTTTACATAAAATGAGGGGGGAATGCAAAAAGCCAAAAGTGCAATTTTGGTGTCTTTGTTGAAGAATATAATAATAGAATTTTATTCTAATTTCAAGAAACCTGTTGGATTTCTTTTTTTATTTGAATATTTCAAAAATGGAGATGGGGAGAAAACAAAGTGTGTGTATCCATCTCCAACATGATCCCTGTGTGCTAATTTGGAGTCTTTCATATTTCATTTCTTCACAAACCCATTTGTACATGGATCAAGATTACTTACAAAGTCAATGACCCTGTAATGACAATTAAAACACATCCTGCAGGAGGCTTATATGCATACTAACATTGCATTTTGTTAAGCTTCCATTAACTCAAATATGCTACCCCAGGCGCATAATTTGATCCGTTTGAACGCATACGCTTATAGACTTAATGACTTCACTTTGCAACCAATTTATTTCCATAAATTTGTACAAGTGTAGTTTGGTTGTTACAGGAAGCTGTTGATTTTAATCAATTCTTTATCACAAGAATTAGAGATATTTCACTTCAAAATTGGTTATCTAACATCAATTTCTGAAGTATATTAAGATCTTACATTGGCGTAACCAGTGTGGGAGGGGGAATCCCCCGACAAAAAAAATTGGGAAGGTGGCAAACGATGGGAAGGGACAAAAAAAGTAAATATATCCTAGCTATGGGGCCTGCCTTATAAGGTAGTCCTAACCAAATACCATCTCAATTTTATTTGGAGTTATTTTTGTGCATTGTGTTGAGAAAATGCTTGTAGTGAGTTTAAAAATGATTTAACTTCAGAAGTGGGTGGGGTTTAAAGTTTTAAAACAACCTTTAGCATTGTGTATTTTTAGAAAGAAAGTGACCCATGACTGATTGTGCTTTTTATGACAATTTGATATGAGTATTGCTTTGTAAAGTTGATTCCTGATCTATTTACTGCATGACTCTGGATTTTTATGCGCGAAATGCATGACATGGCTTGACAAATAAGTCCAAAATGGTGCAGTTGAAAAGAGGGTTACCTCTGAGCCCCAAATTGCACTATTCCATTTAGCGTCCACATAATTAATCACCCCCAAAAAAAATATATGATGTTGGTTGGCCTGCCACCACTGGTACGACCCTATATGAACATGTTTGTATTGAAGAAAAACTGTTTGGCACCTTCATATCAAGGCTTTACTATGTTAAAACATGAATTTATTTTAAAATATCTTTATAGGGACAGTGTTTTAAAGTCTCATTTATTATGACAAAACAGAATAAACAAAAACAAAAAAAAATATTCAATGGCGACACCAGTTTGACAAATGGTTTGAATTATTTATTCTAGTACATCCTGTGTAAATTTTACTAAATTTCCTTTTAAAAATTTGTTTTACTCAGTATTCTAGGAGAAACAGGCATTATGAGGGCGCTAAACATACAAATCATGGCTTGTAGTCTATAGGACTGTAGGGTCAAAAGTCCCACAAATGGATTTTTTGATTTTTACAAGAGTAATAGCTCTTGCATATCCCTGCTTACATCAGTGTCACAATTGTGTTACCCCACTCCTTAAAATTGTTCAAAAATAAAAAGTGGCCTATTTGATGGGTCAAACAGCTGTGATACATACCCATCGTTTAGAGAAAATTTAGACAGGCCATGTGTGTGAAACTGGGCAGTAAATAGGTGGAGTTTGTGGACATGTGCGCATATTTTTTGTATCATTTAAAAGGGATTTTTAAGTCAAGTTTTCAAGACCACCCCACATAGTTAATTGGTATTAAAATTTAAAGATGGCATGCAGGGCAACAAGGTGGCAGTGTTTTAGATTTACTGGCTCCTGTGCTGTTCAACTTGTATATCAGCGATTTAATAAACAACATCTAGACCAATATGGCTACGCCGACGATCGTGCCCTCCCCACTCGGACAGCAACTGGACCGAAGTTATTTGTTGTTGGAAAGCACACTTACTACAGAAGGCCCTAACTTGCAGCATATATCAAAACCTGGGGAGACTGAAGCTGCAGCGAAAGCCAAGAACACCGACTACTGCCGTCCACTCAAACAACCAAAGAGGCTCATCGCCAGCTTTCAAATCAAACTCCCAATGGAGTGCCTCTGCCATACAATCCTACACCAACTTACTTGGTGAGTGAAGGCTTGACCGGTGTTTGACGCGAAATGGACGCCACGACGAAATTGGAAGCCTTCACGTGTAAACGGATACTGCTATGTTTTGTTGCATATGCTTATGTATTTGTGGACATCCACAATAATAAACGTGCTCGGGGTAGATGGATCCATTTTAAGCCGCACTAGTACTGGCTGAGGAAATCATCAAGAGGGCGCTCTGAATTTGAAATGTACTACGCCAGCACATTATTTCCCATGTGATTAGATCTGATCCAAAGATAGGGATCGTCTCAAACGTTCAACTTAAGAAAAATCGAAAGCGTGAATAATGTAGGCCTATATATAATTCTTTATCAGTGTCTCACAAAATAAAAACTGGTCCAGTGTAGTTTGAGCTATATTCAGCGCATGCATGCCATCCATTTCGTCAGGATATTTGACGGGAAGAACTGTAAGCACAGACGAAAATGCGCACTCCTTGTACAAAGTCAATGGATGCTTACATTTTCTAAGCCTATCTGACTGGAATTGGTAAGAACGACGAAAAGGACGACTCCGGCTACAAACTCTTAAGAGGGTTTTGGATCTCTTTTTTTTGGATTTCTTGAAACATTTAACCGATTCATTTATGGTAATATAAGCTTCAAATAATCCTACCAACACATTTGGCAAACGGGTATATTTAACTGTACGTCTACATTAATGACAGATTTCTTTCTGCCATTGATGTACAAACTTTATGGATGCTCCCATTTTCGTCAGGACATCTGACCTGAAAATGGAAGCACGACTAAAATGGACGCCAACTCCTGTATAAACTCTATGAGAAAGTCTTTTCCTTGTTTTTGGGATACCTGAACATTTTAAATCGATCCAGTGATTGTAATGTAAGCGTCTAATAATCATTCGAACCAATTTGGCAAAGGGTGCAAAGGGTGTATCTACGAATCTTTTACACAGGATTAAAGACTTCTTCCTTTGCACTCTGGTACAAACACTATGGAGGCTTTCCATTTTTCGTCAGGCCATCTGACGGGAAAATGGAAGCACGACGAACTTGGAAGCACTCCTGTCAAACTCTAATGGATGCTTCCATTTCGTCAGGACATCTGAAGGGAATGGAAGCAGGAAACGAAATGGACGCACTTCCGTACAAACTCTATGGATCTTCTAATTTCGTCATGGTTGTGACGGAAAGTAGGACCTTGACGGAAATGGACGCACTCCTGTACAACATCTCCGTCACCCTCAATGGATAGTTCATTTTGTCAGGTTATCTCAACAACGAAAATGGTAAGCAAACCACAAAAACGGACGCACTCCTGTATAAACTCTATGAGAAAGTCCCTTTTCTTTCTTTGTTTTTGTGATACCTGAAACCATTTTAAATCGAATCCAGTGATATGTAATTTAAGCTTCTAATATCATTCGAACCAATTTGACAAAAGGTGTATCTACTGAATCGTTTACAATGAGTAAAGATTTCTTTCTTTTGCACCCTGTACAAACCTATAGATGCCTCCAATTGCGTCACAAGGAGGCGTCTGAGGGGGAATGGAAGCACGACGAATTGGAAGCATGGAAGCACTCCTGTAGCAAACTCTATGATGCTCCATTTTCGTCAGTGACGAAATGGGGAAGCACTCCTGTACAAATCTATGGATGCTTCCAATGTCGTCGGGTAATGTTACCGAAAATGGACGCTTGACGGAAAAATGGACCTGTAACACCCCTCAATGATGTCATTTTTGTCATGCTATCGTAATCGAAAATGGAACACCAAAAATATTGACGCCTCCCTGATAAACCTATGAGAAAGTCTTCTTATTTTGTTGTGATATCTGAAACTTTTAAAATCGTCCATTGATTGTAATTAGCTTCTAAAAGCAAATTCGAACGCAATTGGCAAAAAGGTGTATCTAACTGATCTTTACAATTATTAAGACATCTGTTCTTTTGCACTCCTGTACAAAACTCGATGGATGCTTCCATTTTCGTCATGGGCGTCTGACGGGAAATGGTAGCACGACGAAATTGGAAAGGCACTCCTGTACAACTCTATGGATGCTTCCATTTTCGTCAGGACAGTGACAGAAAATGGAACAACGGAAATTGGAAGCCGCTCTCCTGTAACAAACTCTATGAGAAAGTCTTTTTCTTTGTTTTTTTGTGTGATACCTGAAACTGTAAAAAAAAATCGATCCAATTGATGTAATGTAAGCTTCTAATACCCATTCGAACCAATTTGGCAAAAAGGGTGTGTCTAACTGAATCTTTTACAATGATTAAAGACTTC
Organism: Ophioderma brevispina; assembly: GCA_023653785.1. NCBI lineage: Eukaryota > Metazoa > Echinodermata > Ophiuroidea > Amphilepidida > Ophiodermatidae > Ophioderma > Ophioderma brevispina. Next base: position 73,670 of record JAMKCH010001828.1, read on the forward strand.
TTTCTTTTGCACTCCTGTACAAACTCTATGGATTGCTTACATTTTTTCGTCAGGGGGGGGCGTCTGACGGGAAATGGAAGCACGACGAAATTGGAGGCCTCTGTACAAACTCACTGGATGCTCCATTTTCGTCAGGACATGACAGAAATGAAGCCCGACGAAATGGGAAGCTCTCCTGTACAAACTTTATGAGAAAGTCTTTTCTTTTGTTTTTTTGTGATACTGAAACATTTTAATCGATCCATTGATTGTACTTCAGCTTTTTCTAATAATCATTCGAACCCATTTGGCAAAAGGGTTGTGTCTACTGAACCTTTTACAATGAGTAAAGACTTTCTTTCTTTTGCACTCCTGTACAAACTCTATGGCTGCGTCCATTTTCGTCATGGCGTCTGACGGGAAATGGAGCACGACGAATTGGAAGCACTCCTTTGACAAACTCTTATGCATGCTTCCAATTTCGTCAGGTTATCTGACGGAAAATGGAGCACGACGAAATGGACGCACTCCTGTAATAAACTCTAATGAGAAAGTCTTTTCTTTGTTTTTTTTGTGATACCTGAAACATTTAAATCGCTCCATTGATGTGTAATGTAAGCTTCTAAAAATCATTCGAACCAATTTGGCAAAGGTTGTAGCTACTGATCTTGTACATGATTAAAGACTTCTTTTCCTTGTGCAACTCCTGACAAACTCTAACGGATGCATCAATTTTCGTCGGGGCGTCTGACGGGAATGGAAGCACACGAAATTGAACCTCCTGTGCATCTCTATGGATGGCTTCCATTTTCGTCAGGCCATCTGACGGAATGGAAGCAGAACGAAATTGGAAGCACTCCTGTACACACTCTAGGTGCTTCCATTTCGTCAGGGTAAGTGACGGGAAAATGGACCGCTTGACGGAAATGGACGCACTTCTTAACCCTCCAATGGATTGTTCATTTTGTCAGGCTATCTGTACGGAAAATGGAAGCACCACAACAAAAAAATGGACGCCTCCTGTATAAACTCTGATGATAAAGTCTTTTCGTGTTTTTTTTTACTGATACCTGAAACATTTTAAATTTTTGAAAATTCCATTTATTGTAAATGTAACTCTAATAAGCATCATGCGAACCATTTGGCAAAGGGTGTAAAGTGTGTATCTACTGAATCTTTGACAATGATTAAAACTTCTTTCCTTTGCATTCCTGTACAACTCTATGGAATCTTTCCATTTTCGTCAGGGGGGCGTCTACGGGGAAAGGAAGCACGACGAAATGAAAGCATTCCTGTACAAACTCTATGGATGCTTCCATTTTCGGTCAGTCAGGCCATCCGACGGAATGAATCACGACGAATTGGGAAAGCACTCCTGGAAAACTCTATGGATGCCTTCCATTTCGTCAGGACATCTGCGGGAAATGGATGCAGCAGGACGAAATTGGAGCCTCCTGTACAAACTTATGGATGCTTCTAATTTCGTCAAGTCATCTAACGGAAAATGGACGCACTCCTGTAAACCCTCATGGTAGTTCTTTATGGATGCTTCCATTTCCGTCAGGGACGAATTGGAAGCACTCCTGTACAAACTCTATGGATGCTTCCAATTTCGCTCAGGTATGTTTACCCCGAAAATGGCGCTTTGAGGAAAAGACGCCTGTACACCCTCAATGGGTATGGGTTTCATTTTGTCAGGCTATCTATCGAAAATGGAACACCACAAAATGGACGCACTCCTGTATAAACCTATGTAAAGTCCTTGTTATTTTCTTTATTTTTTGTGATATCTGAAACATTTAAGCGATCCATTGATTGTAATGTAAGCTTCCAATAATCATTCGAACCAATTTGGCAAAAGGGTTGTATCTACTGAAGCTTTTACAATGACTTCTTCTTTTGCACTCCTGTACAAACTCTAATGGATGCTTCCATTTTCGTCAGGGGCGTCTGACGGGAAATGGGCGCACGACGAAATTGGAAGCACTCCTGTACAAACCTCTATGGATGCTTCCATTGTCGTCAGGGTTGACAGAAAATGGAAGCACGACGAAATTTGGAAGCACTCCTGACAAACCCTATGAGAAGTCTTTTCTTTGTTTTTTTTGTGATACCTGAAACATTTTATCGATCATTGATGTAATGTAATCTCTATCATCATTCTAACCAACTTTTGGCAAAAGGGTGTGTCTACTGAATCTTTTTACAATGATTAAAGACTCTTTCTTTTGCACTCCTGTACAAACTCTATGGATGCTTCCATTTTCGTCAGGGG